>JAOVYU010000042.1:26360466-26375803 GCA_025674565.1 Synodontis membranacea
GTGTTATTGTGTGTCCTCTTTGTTACTGAGTGCGTGTTAAATAATTGCACCTCCACTGAAAGTTCAGAGAAACTTTCTCCAGCAGTCAAGCTTTTAACCGGAGTCCTTGCCGACGCGCATCCTTGGCAACCGCTGCTATGGTGATAGTAGTCACGACCCGTGCCGGAAACAGTATACAGGCCTAAAGCTCTGTCCAAAAAAAACACCCCGAGCCCGTAGTCGTACTAAATAGCATGCGCAATTTTGACATCAGTGTTTTTTCAGTGTGGTGTTATACGGGGCGCGTGCTTCACTCGAAGCGCGGTGACGCAGAGCGCACGGACTCAGTCGAGGTGATAATGCGGCCCAGAAAAAAGGGGGGAAATAAAATGAAACCGTTCAATATTGCAGAACTGCCCAAGAATCCACACGATGCAACTTCTGCGCATGCGCACTTCACTATTGCGCACCCAATAATTATATATTTTTGTGCTGGAGATATTTTGTGAGCACGAGATATCCTGTCATAACTTACTGAATATTTTTCTGACTTGGTCATTTTAGCTTACACCTCTAAAGTGTTGTACCTTGTTTCCTGCTGGAGGTTTGTTTGTTTGTTTGTTTGTGTTGTTTTGTGTTGTTTCTGATACAGTTACAGTTTAAAAAAAAAAAAAAAAAAAAAAGACAAATAGAACAAATTACTAGTGGTACTGTTTAACCAAGACCTAGCCTATAAATACTCACTAGGACAGGGCAGTTTAAAACAAAACAAAAAAAGGCAGGAGAAATGGTTAGAGCAGGCATTAGTGACGAGCAGTGTCTGTGTAAGGAACCCACTCCTCTCTCTCTTTTCAGTAAATGTGTTGTTGTTGTTATGTTGTTCAAATAAAACACTCTTCGTTTTCCAGTAAGTTTGCATTCTGGTTAACCTTCCAGAGCTTTTCAAATTGAGCATCATATTTTGCATGGTGCTATCCATAACAGATATTCCTTGTTTTCGCACAGATTTTCACAAATTCATAAACTAGGAAGAAAAAAAAAAGAAAAAAAAAAGCTAGGCCTAACTATTGTCTTTTACATCTGACTTTTTTTTTTTTTTCTATTTTCATCCACCCCAGATAACACCTGTTGCTTTATTCAGTCATGCATTCTAAAGTAGGGGGCAATAAGCAGGCCACCTTGTATGAAAATCAGGAAAAAAAAAAAAAAAAAGTTGCTTTCTACTTGAGTGAAAAGATCACTTCCACTTGCACTTTTACAGAGAGCTGGATTGAAAGGTGCCTGAATGAAAGCGAGAGCAAACCCTATTCCAGCCACACGTCCCTGGGGAACATGTCCACAGATGAAAGTAAGTCATGTCACTTCAGTACGTAAACTGTTTACAAACTATCAGTTATTGTACACTTATATTTCAGTTTGTTTTCCCCCTTCAATTTTCTCACTTCAACACAAGATTTTTATTATTTTTTTAAATATTGACATTTCTGATTGATATGGATGGATTTTTTTTTTCATTTAAAATCATAATTAAAAAAAAAAAAAAAGTAAAATTCTATATTTAATTTCTGACTTGTTTCGCTTTCATAATTTGCCAAAGATGAAGAGAAGGAAAATAACCGGGCATCTAAACGTCACTCGACACCTGCAACTTTACAGTGGTAAGTTTCACGTACTGGACGATTAAAACTTGGCTGGTTCGATATTAAGCAGTGACACTTCAAGAGACAGAGAGAGCTTCATTCACAGTGGTGATTTCACAAACACAGCTGGACATACATGGACACTGTAACAGTTTCTGTAACACTATAGCTCTTAATTTGACCCTGGGGATTTTGCTGTGTGCGCAGGATTGATTCTGTTTACATTCTGGTCCAAAGGTAGACATAGCTGTGCCAGTGACTTACAAAAAAAATCTAACAATCCTTACAGTATTTACAGTAATTGCTCAGAATTGGAGTGAATTCTTTAACTCTGACTTTTAAAAGCGCACTCAGTGATTAAAAACAAAACAAAACAAAACAATGTGTCACAATTACTCTTTTTAATTGCTGTAAATCAAAACGGAGGAGCTCTTTGAATAATGTGCATCCACCCCAAGCTGTACTCTCCTATTGCTATTTGTAATATTATTTCTTCATGAAGGTGTGTGACAGCTGTACGTAGGTATAGGTATTGGTGGGGTACGTGTGGCAGAAAATTCCAGAGTATAACTGATATTTTATTTGTCAGAAAAGCCTTATTGTGAACAGAATTGTGTATCTGAAAAAAATGAAGCTTAATTGATTCATTAATATTTTTTTAAAAATGTAATGTCAATAATATCATGATGAGTTTCTACACACTGATTTAGTTACATAAAACTGATACATATGATGTATTAAAAAAAAAAACATTGAACATTTAACTACTCAATTGCAACCTCTCAACCTGACTGTGATGAGTTGTGCATTTGATCTGCTATTTTAATACAACAGTATTTTCAATAACAACCGTATATGACTTCCTAAGAATGAAAATTTGCTATTGTGTTAAAACAACTGCCCAATACATGTCATTGTTTTATTTATTGATTTGATTTTTTTTTTTTTTGAAAGAATTGTTGTAAAGTAGTTAATCAAGATTTAACTGCTAGTTGATCAGAATGGAAACTCATCCAAAAATGATCCCTAGTGAGTCCTAGTAGAGCTTTCATTGCTTCAAAATATTGTCAGTATTTAAAAAAAAAAAAAAAAAAAAAAGTTTCTCATAAATGTTATGCAGCAGAACATTCGAGCCTCTGTGTTGATAAGATGTTTTTTCTCCAGGTTGGAGGAGAACTATGAGATTGCTGAGGGTGTGTGTGTCCCTCGCAGTGCACTTTACATGCACTATCTAGACTTCTGTGAGAAGCATGGCACTCAGCCTGTCAATGCTGCCAGTTTTGGGAAGGTAAGCTCTCACAAAACCAGTTAGTCTAAGCATTATAGCTGAATTGTCTCATGGGATTATTTTTTAAGACACATACGATTCTTGAATCAGTTTAGGATGCTAAATGCATTTAGATGGCTTTTATACATTTATAATAGTACAGGTGTTCTACATGGTGAGGTCGAAGCGTATAATATGCATGTAGCTGAACTGGTGAGAGTTAAGGGCCTTAGTCAAACCCTTCTAGACATCGGTGAAAAACCACTAGCCTTCAGTAGAATAGCAGATTATCACTGTCACTGGTCACTTTTTTTTTTTTTTTTGCAAACTAACAATCTAAACCTATAGACATGCTTCCCCTTGTTCCCACAATCTGTCCAAACACCTCCTTACGTCGGCACCACCTGACATCCCTGCCCCATTCCCCAGCTCCTGTCCGAGGATATTGGAAAAAGAGAGGGGGCCTGGATTAATGTGTAATTAAAGGAAATTTGGAAGGGTGAGATGTTGCGGAATGTTAGATCAGTGGCTGAAGCAGCGTGGGGTGTCCTTTAGGAAGGCTTCATTGATTCGGGACAAAAAAGAGAGAGAGAGCTGGGGCTGCCTCCCTGTCTGCTCATTTATCAAGCCGAGCCTGACAGAAACTTCACAGCTTGGCCCCTTTTTTCATCCAACACAATGGAGAGCTCCACTGTTTGCTAAAGTTTCTGCACCGGGAGCTGGACCAAGGAGCCAATCTCATGGACAAAAACAGAACAGAGAGAGAGACAGACGCTCAGAGAGAGACATAGGCAAAAGGGGGAAAAAAAGATGGAAAGAAGAGCTGTTGGATATGAATTTTGTGAATGTGACAACTGGCAAGAACTTCAGTGGTCAAACGGAGAGCCGTCTTTCATACGCTGCAGCTTCTCCTCCTTTCATGTTGGACATGTCCAGTAGATTTAAGCAAACTGTCTAAGTTGTAAGCTGCTTGCAAATGCGAAGGAAGGACAATGTGTGATCTGCAGCAAATGCTTTCTTGTGCCCTGTCGTATGTAGATAATAAGACAGCAGTTCCCTCAGTTAACGACACGCAGGCTGGGAACCAGAGGCCAATCAAAGTAAGTGTAAGCATTCTGACACTGTCTGAAATTTTTTTTTCCTCATATTATGCGATAATTCTGGTTACATTTCTAAATTGATGAATAGTACTACTGTTGTGTGACTGCGTTTATTTTGTAGGGTCTTGGATATAATAATACTAAACCTGTGTCTGCAAAACTACCTCGGTTTTCTTTTGCTCTCTCTCTCTCTCTCTCTCTCTCTCTCTCTCTCTCTCTCTCTCTCTCTCTCTCAGGTACCACTACTATGGCCTAGCAGTGAAAGAGAGCTCACAGTACTACGATGTGATGTACTCCAAGAAGGGTGGCGCCTGGGTAAACGAGACGGGCAAGAAAGAGGTTACCAAGCAGACAGTGGCGTATTCACCCCGCTCCAAACTGGGCACTCTGCTGCCAGAATTTCCAAATGTCAAAGACCTAAATCTGCCTGCCATTCTGCCAGAGCAGAAGGTAAATAGAGCACTAAAAACCCAGTGACTATCTTCTTCTTTAGCCAGCCGACCCACCCCCATCTCTTCTCGTCCATCCACCCCTCCTGCTTCCCCTTTCATCTGCCCCCTGCACCTTCTCTGGGTCTGGATTTAAACAAGGGCCCACAGGATTTATATGCTGGGTCCGAGCGAACTCTTAATCTTTCAAGTAGATAATAAGATCTCACACCCAACAAAGTACAGACTCTAGCTGTCCTCCTTTAAAAAAAAAGGGGGGGGGGGGAGAGCTGTAATTTGAAATGGTTTACGGCTTGCTGATCTCCAAAGCCACTTTTTATACACCACATTTGCCTAAAATATGTGGCTGGCATTATTGACGCGCGTATTTTATGTGTCATTTCTTTTGTGGCATTTCATTTATTTTGTTATAACCTTTACAGCATGTGGTAAGGAGGAATGAGAGGTCATATTGATGTGTGACTGGCCTTAAATGTCAAATGAGAGCATTTTATTTCATTTCCTTGTCAGTACGTCTCAGTTAAATGACTTCTTTATTCCCAGGTTTCAACGTTTATCATGATGTACAGAACTCACTGCCAGAGAATACTAGACACTGTCATACGAGCCAATTTCGACGAGGTTTGTTTATCTCCTGAAATATTTTTCTTAATGTTTTCATTGGATGATCAGAATATGTCTGGCTTACAAAACGTGTGTGTGTGTAGGTCCAGAGCTTCCTGTTGCATTTTTGGCAAGGCATGCCTCCACATATGCTGCCTGTCTTGGGATCATCCACTGTAGTAAACATCGTAGGGGTGTGTGACTCCATCTTATACAAAGCCATTTCAGGAGTCCTCATGCCCACAGTCCTGCAGGCCCTACCTGATAGGTGAGTGTTTGTGGTCCCTGTGCTGATATGCTGATCCCTATGCTGTTTGTCGGTTTGAAATGAACAAAGAAATGTGACTATGAAAGAATTTAATCTGATAAAGTCCCATACAAGCTAATCCACCCAACACTCAAGTGTGGCCGGCTGAAACAGTGCCTGAGCAGTGTCATCAGTACACAGGGACGCTTTAGGTTGGGTACAGTATATGTTATCCAAGCCAAATCATCCAGATTTGTCAGACATCACAATGCTACACAAGTCGACAGGGAGGGGGGGATTGGCATGTTGCAAGCTGGCATGTCATTTCACAAAATTGCTGCAGCTGTAAATGCTCATTTCTCAACAATAAGCCTCCTTAGAAGTTGGTTCCAGCTGTGGGATGTCCTGGACAGACGGGTATGTCAATGTGTTCCTGTCACTAGGAATATCCATGAACTCTGCACAGCTATTGTGAAGGAATGGGACAACATTCCACCAGCCTCAAGCAATAATCTCGTTCACTCTGTGCGATGGAGATGCACTGCACTACAGAATGAAAATGGTGGATTCACACGCTACTGAACGTGTAACTTTGACCACTGACCCCCTCTGCCTATCACTGACTGTAGCTGGATGATAAAATGTCTGCATTTTGTTGCACTTTGGGGATTTCATATAAATGAATTCGTTAGTTCATTTGTTTCGATACCATAAGTGCGTAAATTGTTTCTAAATCTTAGGTGTTGGTTTTATATTTTTGTTCATAAATGTTCCTTAATCAGAAATTATTTCTCCGTTGATGTAAGAGCGCAGTCAAGTGAAGAGAAGTTGATGAGGCTCATGTTTAAATACCTTACTGCATTTACATCAGAAGTGTTGTTGATGATGATGATGATGATGATGATTATCAAACACATTTTTTTTTGCTGTAACTATATAATTCTTTGAAATTTGACAATATAATTGTTTTCCTTTCATTTTTTTAATCACAAACAGTATGCCTACTTACACACCTTGATCTCGTTTGCATATTTTTCCATCATTTTTTTTCAATCATTCTTACTGACATTCCCTCTAAACGAAATGAATTTATTTACATCATGTCTTCTCAAAGATTAGTTGTACAAGTGTCTCATTTTTAAAATCATTGTTTCTAATTGACCGTGCAGCTTGACTCAGGTCATCAGGAAATTTGCCAAGCAGCTTGATGAGTGGTTGAGGGTGGCTCTGCACGATCTACCCGAGAACCTGCGCAACATCAAGTTTGAGCGTAAGTCTTCTCTCAGCCACACTGATATTGAGTATAAACCGCTGTGGTATCTCAGAGCAGTGTGAAAGATATGTTCATCTTTTGATTGTTTTTCAGTGTCACGAAGATTCTCCCAGATCCTCAAGCGGCAAACATCGTTAAATCATCTTTGTCAGGTGACCCAAAATTCAAAAATATTATGCATCTCATGTGAAATGCATGGAAATTATCTTACCACTTTTACAATTACGGTTAGTCAGTTAGATACAAAAAAAATAATAATAATAAAAATTCATTCCATGATGTTAAAGGAATTGTGGTGTGCCTAGAATTACATCAACACAATAGATACCTGTATAGTTTGAAAAGAACCAAAAGAAGTCATTTTTCCAATAGCCCTTCTGTCTCCATCTGATCTGAAGGAGACGGTGTATGACATTTTGAGTTACACCAGGAAAAATTGGAAAGGCGTGAAAATATTACTGAGAGGATTTAATTAGAGAATATGGAAGAAGCAGAAGGATGGGGAAAATTATTAGTGAAGATATGCATCATTTTTAGATAAGAAGATACAAACATTTGAATGGATATCATTACGTCTTTTTTTTTTTTTTTTTTTACTATCGATATCCTAACCTAACGTACACTGTTTTGCCATTTTTGTTACTGTTAATAATGAAGAAACAATGTGAAAACCTAGCCAATATTTTTTTTTTTATTATAAATATTATTTTGAGTTCTTTGTTTTTTGCACTAATGGTGTCCAAAGTGTTCTTGGACTGAACTGAATTGTTTCACACTTCTGTCCCTGTAGGCGTCACGGACCGTGATCCACAGTGCAGATATCACCTTTCAGATGCTGGAGGACTGGAGGAATGTAGACCTGAACAGCATCACTAAGCAGACACTTTACACAATGGAGGACTCGCGGGAGGATCAGAGACGACTCATAATCCAATGTGAGCGACTGAATAAACAACTCGAATATTAATAATACCTGCTAGAGACGTGAGGAAGGGGGGGGGTTGGTCTTTAATTTAAGTAGATTGTAGAAACAGCTTTTTTTTTTTCTTCAGTGGAGTTTTAAACATAAAGTATGTAGTATAAAAAAAGCAATGCAGTAATATAAAACTAAATAAGGGTCATGGCTCACTGCTCTTATGCTCTCTGCTCTTACCGGATATAAGTAATATTTCGGTCTTTTTACGGTTATGGCAATCTCTACTGCTTATTTTTTTGCTTGTAACTGAAATTGATGTGAATTTTTTTTAGTAGTGATTAACAGTGAATTGCTTGTATCTGTATAAGAGGTATTGTGCTCTCGGGCAAGATTTACATTTTGATGTTTGATGTCAGTCTGACGTCGCTCGGTAGCTGTAGTAGGAACCCGGAGCTGAATCATTCCCACGGTCATGAGAGGCAGTCTTTAATTACAGCCACTGAGAGGTTAACCGAACTTACCCTCACACTTTAACACCCAGGGAGAATTTCAGACTCATTTCAGTGGCAAGCCACAGATGACTGATAAGATCAAAGTTCAGAAATTGGCACTTGCCACTGCATCAGTGTTCAGAATTGTATTAAAGGATATAATGTCACTTTAATTCACGGCAAATTGGTGCCAAAAGAGTCATCTCAAAAGAGAGAGAGTATGTTTACGTATTGATAGGGATCTAAAAAAGACTTGATCTTTAGTTCTTCATTTCTGGAAGGAAAAAAAAAAAGACTTTTTTTTGTGTTTTAGAAAGGACATGTAGTATGACATTTTCTGCCATGCTTGTGGAAACACTTCTTTGGTGCATAAATCAGTCTTGATGAATAATGATTAGTATTAAGAGAACATGCATAACTCATGTTCTCATTTTATTTATGTTTAGTCTCTCTCATCCTTTTTCTCCTCGCTCAGTGTATCAGGAGTTTGAAAGGCTACTGGAGGATCAGTCCCCCATTGAAGCATACATCGAGTGGCTGGACTCTATGGTGGACAGATGTGTTGTGCGGGTCAGTTCATCTTTTGCGTTTTTTCTATTTGCTAGAAACATAGCTATTGAACAAGATAACATATTCACAGATCATAATGTAAGAAACAATTAGTCCTCTGCATGTTTAATAATTTACTGAGAAAAATAGAAAAAAAAACCATTATTTTAAAATTCTGGCTTTTTCTCAGTGTTTTTTTTTTTCTTCTTCTTTTCTTTCTCTGTTTCTAAGTACGTTCACATGAACGTGAATTTTCTTTGAAATGACTTTCTAAGCCTTTCCTAAATATACTTCAGGTGTCCATCTTAAAAAGCAGTGCTCCTGAAATGACATGCTTATGCTGGGCCATTTGTGCTGCAATTCACCAACTTAATGATGTCTTCATGGCCCCTTTTGCACCCATTATATTGCAGATATAGGGTTGTAAAAATTTGGTCGCCTTGGGAACGTCCTCTACACAGCAGACAATGGTTGAATGGGAAGGCGTGTCCCCAGGGGAAAATCAAATAGTTGACTTGTTGACATGTTTTTCGTTCCTGTGGGGTTAGACCCCGACATGGACGATAAGGTTAAGGCCCTTGTGCTCCTCCCACAAAGTCTTTCTCATGGTAATGTTCCTTTAGGTGGCAGGAAAGAGACCCGGATCTCTGAAGAAGGTTGCTCAGCAGTTTCTTCTCATGTGGTCCTGCTTTGGGACGAGAGTGATCCGGGACATGACACTGCACAGTGCCCCCAGCTTTGGTGAGTCTGCAAGAGCCATGATATCCTATTACAGTCCCACATTCATTCGTTCATTCATTTTCTACACCACTTATCCATTACGGGTCACGGAGAAGCTGGAGCCAATCACAGCCGACTTCTGGTGTGAGGCGGGGATCACACCGGACAGGTTACCAATCCCTTGCAGGGCCAACACACCTATGAGCAATTTAGAGTAGGCAATTGTGTAGGTAATCTGCACGTCTTTGTACTGTGGGAGGGACCAGAGTACCATGAGGAAACCCGCGGAGGCACCAGGAGAACATGGCTGTGACCCACATGTGATGGATAATTAAATTCCAGAATGTCATGCGCTCATCTCAGGACTCTTTTTTTTTTTTCACAATATATCACGCTGAGAATCCTGTCAGCACAATTAATGCTGTTTGCCGTTACTCTTCTACAGCTATACACTGTAATTTATAATCCCACTATCTGGTGTCATTCACAGAACAGAATTGCTCTTTTTGAAGTTTGTTTCTTGATTTCATCTCGGGGAGTTTTTCTTGTCCCTATCTTGACAATTTCCCTTTGCACTCATTTTCAGTCTAGTTTCACTGTATATTTTTTTCTTCAGAGATTTCTCGCAAGCTAAATCCCTAAGCTTCACGCCAACATGGCTGCCATGCTAACCCCTGGCCAAGAGCGGTTCAGTGTCCATAGCAAAGTAGCTGAAAGAAGGACTATAAGAAGAGGCAAAGACCCCCCTCCCTGGTCAGCTCTGTCTGTGAATATCAAAGACACAGCTGGTTGCAGTGTTTTGATAATGCAACGCTCGGTACAAAACAGCTAATTAACAAAGGCTAGCCCCCCTCCGCAAGTGTTTCCTCCTGCTTCCCATTTTATGAGCGGGCAGTATTTGCCTCCTAGCGCTTTGAATAGCCACAGGGTTTATAACGCACACACTGACTGGACTTACTTGTACAATGTGAGGATTGTGTCATGCTCTTTAAGAAATATATATATATTTTTTATTCTCCCCCTTTTGTTATGAGTGAGGGCTTTTACATTATGTTCGCACCAACAGCTCTAAAAAGTGTGTGATTAATGCCTAATCTATAATCATAGTTAGTCATTTGTATTCATTAGAGGCTCTAATAAAAGCCTAGCCAAGGGTAGTTCGATCACAGTGCTGCCGAAATGTCTTCACAGCATAAGAAATAAGCTGTGTATAAACACAGAATATGGTCCACTGTGATGAAGTGTATATTCCCTTCATCCTGTATGTGCAGGCTCATTCCACCTGATTCACCTGATGTTCGATGACTATGTGCTATATCTGCTGGAGTCACTGCACTGCCAGGAACGAGCCAATGAGCTAATGAGGGCCATGAAGGGAGAGGGAACTACGGGTGAGTTAACGGATCAGGGCTGTCAGTTACCATACCTTGTATTCCGATGCATCTTTATAAAGAAACTAATGAACATGGCAAATTAACATAATGCGTGGTATAGTAATATAAGGCCCACACCATATAACTAGTATATTTTACACATTTATACAGTACCAGTCTAATGTTTGTACACACCTACTCATTCATAGGTTTTTCTTCAGGGGGAATTATGAATTTTTTTTTTTTTTAGGAAAAAAGAAAACGGGTTTCATGTTTTAGATTGACAGCTTTACGCACTATCGGTATTATCTTAACCAGCTTCATGAGGTAGTCACCTGGAATGTTTCGATTAACAGATGATCCTCGTCAAAGTGAATTAGTGGGATTTCCTGCCTTCTGAATGCGTTTGAGACCGTCAGGTGTGTTGTGTCTAGGTCGTGATGGTACTGTATACAGTAAATTGCCCTATTTGACAAAGGTAGTAAGAATCAGTAGAAGAAGTAAAGAGAAATGAGAGTCCATCATTCATTTAAGACATGAAGCTATTAGTTGTTTATTTGCAGTTGTTCAATGGACAGATCAAGCAAGATAAAAAAAAATGAAGATACAAGATGCAAAATATAGCATATCATGCACATGGCGTTGATAAAACTTTATTGTACGCCTGCTCATTCATGCAATTATCCAATCAGCCAATCACGTGGCAGACCAGATAATGTTTTGTAAATCTTCAGCTGTCCAGTCTCAATGCGTCTGTGCCCACTGTAGCCTCAGGTTCCTGTTCTTGGCTGACCCGAGTGGAACTCGTGTAGTCTTCAACTGTTAGAGCCCGTCCACCTTGAGATCGACCTCTTGTGGCGCTCACACCCCGGCCGCTTCCAGCTAAGCCAAAGCAACTGAAGATCTGTGGCGCTGCAGAATTGTTGGGTTTAGGCGGGATTCTGGAGTATTCTGGGATAGAGGAGTTCAGCCATAATAACTCAGATGGTAGCTTCACACCAGTGGCTTTTCAGTTCTCAATTCTCCTCTGTCCTCTCTCATCAATAAAGCATCTCCACCCCAGAACTACCACTCAATGGACGCCCCCCCACAACATTTTGTGTAAACTCTACCGAAAGTTGTGCATGACAATCTGATTGGATAATTGCATGAACAGCCCGGTGTACAGGCCTTCCTAATAAAGTGGTGGGTAAATGCATGTTATGTGCTGAGATTTCCACTGTTGTTTTCCTACAGCAGACAGTAGTGAAGATATGATGGTAACTGAGAGCAGCTCCGTGTCCCCTGAACCCTACTCTCCAGCAAAGTCGGTGCCCTCGGTGGGAGCAGTAGCCACCAGCACCCCGACTTCAGCCCAGTCCCCAGAGTACAACAGTGTGTCTGTCACCTCAGGTATGTAAGCGTTAAAAACGCCCGAGTGATGATGGCAATGTGAAAGGTTTCCTCTACCATTTATGTAATTTAAATGAGGTCCAAGGGAGAAACGTGTGTTTGTATATGTGTGTATTATACTAGGAGCTCTTCAGTCATATACATGGTCCCTTACATACACAGTGACCACGTCAGGAGGAAATCCCCCAGACGGAGGATCCCAGCTGTCCTGCATGCGTAGCAGTGCCCCGGTGCACCCTACCTCGTCTGCACACCGGATGCAAGTATACCCCTACAGAGACGAGCATGGGTGAGCGAATCACAAGAGTTACACTCAGAAGTGTTCCAATAATAATCCTGATTTTATGCGCTAACGATTTTTTCCCCCCACTTTCTTTCCCCCAGCTACACGGGCAGCTACAACTACAGCAGCTACACTAACCAGCATCATGCCATCCAGAGCCAGTATCCGAGTCTGCCCCATGATGCAGGACTCCCCACCCCACTGCACTATTCCTCTTACCACCGTTCCTCTGCACAGGTCAGCTGTCCACCAGGACTCACTCGTTTAATGTGTTATTGCAACAATATGACAGTTCTCTCTAATAATGGTAAAGTTTTAACATCTGTTGAGTTCAGTCCTTGTCCAGTCCAATATACATCTTTATACAACCGTAATGGCTTCTGCTGTTTCATAATAGTTGCATAATAGTTGTGTATTCCCATTCATTGAAATGGAAATGGAAATGGAAGCGTATTCCACTCCTGCCTATTTAATAGCATCTTACAGGGCCTGTAACTCAGACAGGAATGCTAATATGAATAAGAATGGCGAATGACACGCTGTGGTCATTAGCATGTGAAATGCTGAACTGTGTGTAATGCAGAGAGGCCTGTAGTAATGGACCACTTAGCCTGTGGGTGAACTCCACCACCCTTCATTAGACCATGTGCAACCAAAGTAAATAAATTAGAAGTACTTTGTATTACTTCATGCAGAAACCAGCTACAAATGACAGAGGATATGCAGAAATTTCACTTTTTTGAAGGCGAAAGTGGAAAGTGACTGCAAGGTTGGTGGCGTTGTATATAGTAGGTCAAAGCAGACATAATAGCAATAGTAATTTCCTGTCAAGGGATCTTTGACCCAGCCTCAGTGCTGCCGAAGCAGCCGGGGGTGAATCACTCTCTCGACAGCGGATGCAAACACTGACAGGTGGCCTGGTCACAGCTCTGACAGCCCCCCACTCAACACCCCTCTAGCCAACACTCAATAGCTGCCTCACAGAGCCCCAGCCAGCAAGCGGCAATCCAGACCGAGCGCGCCTTTATTAAAATATTGTTATTCAATGGCCTCTTTTCTCTGCACGAACAAGAGGTCACTAAGCCTCATATCTTGGTCTCTGACCCCGGCTGACTTTCTTGTTCCATGCTGCAGTACTTCATAATGGTATTGACTGTGGACTGTTTCTATTTAGAGAGGAGAGAGATTTTTATTTCCACTTTTCCTCCGTGTGTTTAAAACAGGCACAATGTCTGATCTTTGTCTGAGTGGGTGCACTCAGTAGGAAGTGATTTAGACGACACAGATGGAACACTATGCTGGTTCCCAATTTGAAGACAGAAAGCATGTCTGAGAAGCACACATGTTGACATGTATGATTTGATTTTGTTTATGATCACTCCGGTTACCCATGGCAACAAAAACCCGATACATCTTATACGTCGCGTAATTGCACTGTTTTAGAGATAATCGTGACGTGTAATATGTAAGGGACAAAACTTTAAGATATGTTGCTGTTGCCAAAAATATTGACACCCTGATGAAACGTGTTATTAAAAAAATAACACCCTGTTGATTATTTTCACATAACAGTAAGCCCTGACGTTTTTTTTTTTATTCTTCTTTTACAACAGTGATTTTCCAGCAATTGCATTCTTTTCATTTGTTTATACCGTAGTTACGTTATTTTGTAGACCATCTGCAAAACAAATTAGTTCCTGTTATCACATATAGAATCTATGAACAGCCAGCTTACCAGCTTCTCTTTGAGTTTCTCGGACTTGTATTTAATAAGAAAAATAAGAGAAATCACAAAGCCCTCTGTCCTGAAGACTTTTCCATGTCAGGGAATGTAAAGTTATAGCATAAACCTTATGAAAATACTAATATTTGCCCCTTTCTGAGTAAGGATTTGATTAAGTAACTGATTGTAAGTCCTGGTTGTGGCTAAATGAATATGATATTGTAGATGAAATGTTACTTAACTTGTTCTCTCGGCCAGATACCTTAAAAACAGTAGTTTTCGGTAACCACGAAATGCTTACATTTATTATATAGCATTACATGTAACTGACTTTTTCCGCCTTCACTTCCTTAGTACTCATTGAACAGTCCGATGTCCCGCATGGAGCCGTGTCTGATGGGTGGAACTCCCCGGCTGCATGCGACTCCGATGACCCCCCGCTGGCCAGATGTTCCCTCGGCCAACAGCTACTCCAGCACTCCTATGCACTCAACACGCTATGCCTCTACAGGGGACATGTACTCCTCTTTGACACCACGCAGGAACTCTGAATACGAGCATGCACAACACTTTCCTGGCTTTGCCTATATTAGTGGAGAAGCTACTACAGGGTGGGCCAAATAGCCAAATCTTTTCTCCATTTCGTGTATCCCCAGAGATGTGGGGAGTGCATCAGTAGACATGTGAGGCCAAGGAAGGCCAAGGAACGCCCAGCATCCCCCTACCAACGTACATGTCAGTGGACACGAGACTGAGGGTTTTCAGAAAGCAAGAGTCTGTCAAAGGGTATCTACTGCGAATCATTGTGATGTGATGACAGTGCAGGTCTTGCCAGCGTGTGCCTTTTAGTTATCTTTAAATTCCTGATTCTTCATTCCTTCTCCAAACAATCTTGGATTGTGGCCAAGTTTTATTCTGAAAGTACGCATCTAACATGTCTCTGTCTTGCTGCTTGATGTCAGAGCAGCTCTTTAACCACACTAATGATCTCATTGTGTATCTGCCTTAGCCCTCGTGCTGACTGATTTCCTGCCTTTCCTCTGGCTCATGCGTCACAGTAAATGAAAATACGTCAAAGGCCTCTTGGCCTATTGCCATGAAATAGACATCAAAGGAAGGGAGTTTACTGCTGAATTACATTACATCTGTTATCTAATTGCTGATTGTTTATGTGAACACGGGGTTCTGAGAATTTCACAGTGAAATACTTTGATATGCTGTGCGTCAGCAGTTTTGCGCTGTTCTTTGTGTTACAGGCCCTGTCGCTGTCACTGTGCGAGAGCTTAACTTTAAACATTTTCCTTTAGTAACACGGTGTCCTTTGGCTTTGGT
>JAOVYU010000042.1:26375857-26390790 GCA_025674565.1 Synodontis membranacea
TTTTTTTTTTTTTTTTTTTTTTTTTTTTAGAAAGGTGTTAACTTAGGTTTGTGTGTTTTTAAATGCACTCAAAGGTACAGTGGACCTATTACCCTATGGGTAGAAATAAAAAAAAAGGAAAGAATATCAAAATGTAACATTTATCTTTAGCCACTTTCTCTTGTAAATAAAAGCACTCAATAACGTCTGTGGTGACAGCTGTTACCGTGTAAATGATATATGTGGAATTATTTGTTGCCACATAAACAATTTTTAAAACCCAATATCAAGTGTGATTATTTGCCTATTTAAACGACGGGTGTTATCCAACTTGTATTTCACGTATACTTTTGCTTTTAAATTGTGGTTTAGCTGCCATTTTTCCAGTGGAGGAGCTGATCCTAGTAGTCCCGTTCATGTAACGGATAACTCTTTTAACCTCAAGCAGTCTATATTTCTCCCCATTGTAATAAAATGATTGGGGTGTAGCTGGCCACGGGTCATGCTGGTACGTCATTTTGCAGACCTCCTATCTGCCTCTCCAATTCCCTGATCAGCCTCCACCACTCCTGTTCACTCAGTAATGAGCTCATGCAACAGAACCAGTACAGCCACATGGTGGAACATGGAGAAAGTCAAACAAAGCTTGATTATTTATGGGTTAGCAGTATTGCAGATTAACACACATATATCTTAGGCACTCTAGCATACTAAAGGAGCTCGAATAGGAATGTGTTCTGGACTCAAAACCCACCACTGTAGTGCTCAACATAGAGGGTCACCCCCAATGTACAAATACAACTGACAAATACTTTATTGTTAATGGTACACATTGTAAAGATGCAATAAAACCAAACACTTAGTGTATGTACATTTACTGCAGTCATCCAACTATTTATTTTAATTTTATTTACTAAAGCATACAACATATTGTTGGACAATGTATGCATTGATGATCTGTTTGCATTTTACATAAGTAAATCTATGCCTGACGTAGGATAAACTGCATATGTGATAAAGATAATGGAAAGATTATCTGCTAAGCTATGTACGTTGAAACTCATTGTCTTGCTAAATCTTATCTTTCCATTATGGACACATGGGTCAAGACATGTAAGTGCACAAGCTTAAAAATAAATCATAATTTACTGTATATGCAGTGGGAAAATGGAAATAAATAAAAATGATTCTATAATCTCTGTCAACGGTCTGCCTTACTTCAACACCCTCACTTTCTAGAGATTGTGGCTTTGATCAAATCCCATAGGTAGGAAGAAGGAAAATACTTTCATAAAGATGTTAAATACTTAATAACCCTTTATTAGGAATAGCTGTACACCTGCACCTTAATGCAATTATGCAACCAGTCAATCATGTGCCAGCAAATGCAACAAAGGAAATCATGAAGTGAAATGAAATGATTAATTGACATCGTTGACACACCACATCACACAACAACGAAATGTGTTCTCTGCTTTTAACCCATGTGTGACAGGACACACAGCAGGGGCAGCTATTTTCAGCACCCGAGGAGCAGAGCTTGGGGGCGGCACCTTGCTCAGGGTACCTCAGTGGTACCTCGCTGGTCGTGGGATTCAAACCTGCATTCTTTTGATTATACGGGTGCTTCCTTAACCATTAGGCCACCATCTGCCTCGCCGTGCCTCTATATGTAATTTGTGTGACTGCTGGCTTGTGTATTTCAGAAATTGTGGCTCTTCTGTGATCCTCATGCACAACGGTCACCAAAGGTTAACCTTTTATAGTGCAAGAAAACATATTTGGTAACTTCAACGGACATCCAAATGGCTGTGTAGAAGCACATGGATTTTAATTTTGTGAATGAATAATATTTAATTGTTTTTCTTACACACAAACATATATATATATACATCCCAAAAATTCTCAATGGGGTTCAAGTCTGGACTCTGTGTTGGCCAATCCATGTGTGAAAATGAACTCCCTGAACCACCCTTTCAGAATCTGAGCCCGATGAATCCTGGCATTGTCATCTTGGAACATGCCCGTGCCATCAGGGAAGAAGAAATTCACTGATGGAATAACCTGGTCATTCAGTATATTCAGGTAGTCAGCTGACCTCATTCTTTGGGCACATAAGGTTGCTGAACCTAGACCTGACCAACTGCAACAACCCCAGGTCACAGCACTGCCCCACAGGCTTGTACGGTAGCCACTAGGCATGATGGGTGCATCCCTTCATGTGCCTCTCTTCTTACCCTGATGCGCCCATCACTCTGGAGCAGGGTAAATCTGGACTCATCAGACCACATGACCTTCTTCCATTGCTCCAGAGTCCAATCTTTATGCTCCCTAACATATTTGAAGCATTTTTTTTGCGATTAGCCTCACTGATCAGTGGTGTTCTTAAGGCTACACAGCTGTTTAGTCCCAATCCCATGAGCTCCCTTCGCATTGTGAGTGTGGAAATGCTCTTATTTTCACTATTGAACATAGCCTTGAGTCCTGCTGTTGTTTTGATTTGATTTCACCAAACGTTTAAGTGACCGCTGATCACGCTCATTCAAGATTCTTTTCCAACCACATTCCTTCCGCAAAGGTGATGGTTCCCCACTATCCTTCCAGTTTTTAATAATGCATTGGACAGTTCTTAACCCAATGTTAGTAGTTCAGCAATCTCCTTAGATGTTTTCTTTGCTTGATGCATGGCAAATAATTTGACCCTTCTGAAACAGATCAACATCTTTTCCACAACCACAGGATGTGTCTTCTGACATGGTTGTTTCAAGTAATAAGAAGCTACTCACTGCATCATTTAGGGTTGAATAACTTGTTGCCAGCTGAAATATAATCATTCATGCGTTCAAGTATGGTCAAAATAGGGTTTTGATTAGGACTTGAACTAACGTGCCAAAAACAATACGCCAATCCACCAAATCTCTCATCCCTTACGAACATTAACCATGGTTTTACTATGGTTTTTTGGGTAACTATGGAAACCATGGTTTATGACCAAGATTATCCATGTTTAACTGTAGCGAAACCATGATAAAACCATAGTTACCCAAAAAACCATAGTAAACAATGGTTAATTTTCGTAAGGGATAATAAACCTGATACACTAAGAAGTAGCACCCTGGCTAGTACGCTAGCACACAGTAGTGATGTGTCGTTCGCGAACGATTCGTTCAAAAGAACGAATCTTTTAAATGAACGAACTGAACCGACCCCCCCCCCCCACCCCGTGAACTGATTCTAGTGATTCAATTCATCTAAAAGAACCGCCGTGCCCATCACTAGTACACAGTAGTAATGTGTCGTTCGCGAACGATTCGTTCAAAAGAACGAATCTTTTAAGTGAACGAACTGAACCGAATCACACCCCGTCGGCTCTTTCCCGCGAAGCATTGAATGATTTGGTCAATCGGTGAACGAATCATTTGAACGAATCTTTTTGGTGAACTGATTCCTAGTGATTCAGTTCATCTAAAAGAACTGCCGTGCCCCATCACTAGCACCCAGGTACTAGACCGGAAGTCGGCGGTCACGTGACTCCACGCGGCTCTGACGTTTCACAATGAAAAGTTGAAAAAAAAAGAGAGCTCGAGAGGCAGAACCAAAACATCTCGTGCTGTTCCTGTGTAGAGACTCCAGTCACTGTTCTGTCTGTCAGGGGGGGTTAGAGTCGATATCCAAGCCATGGACCTGAACAGAATTCTGATGCGGATTGAAAGCGGGAACGACGAGGAAGTTGAAAAGTGTTTGCAGCAATACAACGCCGAGGTAGGTCTCTGCTAGGAACATGCTAGCCGCTTTGCTAGCTCGGTGATGGCTCAGTAGTGCTGCACTGGGGCTGCTAAAGCTAGCAGGAATGACAGCAGCAGTGACTCGTAGTGTTACTGAACACAACAGTCATCAGTGCAGGTGTGCTGTGTTTCAACCCCTGCACTAATCCCAGACAACACTCACGACCATGAAGTCGAGACAGACCTTAGGTAAATGAAGTTATCTCAATAGCTGTTTACATTAGCAGTTCAGTGCTATTATCTAGTTCAGTGGGTCTCAAAGTGGGCTCACTAATTTACCTTTTCAGCTGGATTGCAAGTCAGTACCCTTCAACAGGGTTTAATCCAATCCAAAACAAACAAACAAGTATCCTGGAATAAAAAGCCATAAGGCTGTTGAAAGAGAAAATAATAAACATTGAATACATTTATATAATGTTTTATGAAGTAAATCTGGACTGAGACAGAAGACAGTTCATTTAAATAGTGGATCTAATCCGCCGTGTCTCTCTTTTGTGTGCGTGTTATTTTGGTGTGTAAGGTGTAATCTTAAGTTAGAAATGACAGGTCATTGTTTAATCTTGCAATTTGTTCCATGCAGGTCCCTGTCCATCCTTTCCATTCTTCCAAGACGCACGAATCGTCTACAGCTCGGTGCATGTTGTCGTTGTACGCTGGTGCCTTCTGTCAATCGGTTAGAAAAGTCGGTCCACCTTGCATGCAGTTACAGTTCAGTTCCTGACCAGAGCGCCAATGATGTGCCACCTGGTGCACTTTTACCTGTAGCACACTGTAACTGGTCCATCACCTGAATAACAGCAGGTCAGCAGTGATCCCATGATGGATGCTGGAGAAAGTTCGGGTGAATTTGGACACGATTGGA
Source organism: Synodontis membranacea (assembly GCA_025674565.1). Taxonomy (NCBI): domain Eukaryota; kingdom Metazoa; phylum Chordata; class Actinopteri; order Siluriformes; family Mochokidae; genus Synodontis; species Synodontis membranacea. The sequence goes on from JAOVYU010000042.1 coordinate 26,380,484, forward strand.
TAGACGAGAGAGAGAGTCAGGGATTTTTGTTTTGCGAAATGATTTATGTTCTCAGTTTACCCGATCGAGTGCACTTGGGATATACTTACAGCGTTCTACTTACAGCGCCTTGTCTGACAAGTTGTGCATCTTTTCTCCTATCGAATAGTTATTACGTCCTGATCGTCAAGTAATCGGCCTCAGTGCGTTTCTGAACTGCGTGACTGATGAGAATCTTTTTCCTTTCAGAACTCTAAGACTTTCACCTTTGACTGCAAACAAGAGGAGGCTCGAAAAGTGAGTATATGATTGATGTTTTGAGTTTCCTTATGTCTGAGCGAGTTCCTTCGTGGTTCGTCCACTTCCTAAAAAAACACTAGGTGCTAAACTGCCCCTAGATCGATGACATCAAAGGCAAAAAAAAAAAAAATTTTTAAAAATCATGTTCAGAATAATATTGTTATGTGAAGTTGTCATTGTTCTGTTTCTTTTCTGCGTCTCTTCCCTGCAGAGCCTGTGTCAGGGCATACTCGCAGTGCTCGTTCGGCCTGTGCGGCCCCAGTGTCAGAGCACCTGCCTGGAGACCATGCGCATCCTGTCTCGTGATAAGCGTGTCCTTGGGCCTGTAGCCACCCGCGTCGGCATTGTCACTCTTGCCCGGCTGGCGTGCATCCCGCTGCCTGACGTCGACGTGGAACCTGTGGAGAAAATGGAATCAGCAGCCGATGATCAGGTCGTGGTGGAGGCGCTCAAGTGCCTGTGTAACGTGGTGTTTAACAGCGTGCTGGCGCAGCAGCTGGGTGCAGACGTGCAGCTGGCGCAGGGTTTGTGTGCCCGTCTGCGCTCGGCCAGCTCCGACAACCACGATGTGGAGCTCTTCTCTCTACGTTTACTCTTCCTGCTTTCTGCCCTGAGGTCAGATGTCCGGAAAGGGCTGCTCCAGGAATTAGACGCTGTGGAGCTGCTCACTGGAGTACTCGAGCGCACCTTGGATGTGCGCTGGGCGGGGCCGTATGAAGTCGCCTGTCCTGACTCACAGGCCCCGTCCATTTCTCTAGAGAGGAACGAACGTGTAATGGAGTCACTCAAAGCTCTGTTCAACATCACCATGGCTGACTCCAGTGATCAGGTGAGAAGCCTAAGGGTAGGCATGCCTAATTGCAAATCAGCACTTTTTTTTTTCCCCCCAAACAGTGCTTTTTTTGGACTAAAGTATTTATTTAAAAATAAGGTTACAAGACAAAGCCTCTATTTTGCACTACTGGAATTAGAGTAAGCACTCTCTGTTTCATCAGCAATAGGGGGTGAGCAGGTAAATTCTCTCTCTCTCTCTCTCTCTCTCTCTCTCTACCAACCATACTTTCTCCAGACCAAATCAACTACCCTGCTAGTTATCTGGTAGTCAGTTTACCCTGTGTCTTATGGACAGGTACTGTTTGGCTTTTAATTTCGGATACGAAAAGGTAGCAACCGTACACACTCACCGACCACTTAAATAGAAACACCAGTACACCTTCATATTCATGCAGTTATCTAATAAGCCATTCATGTGGCAGCAGCACTGTGCATATAATTGGAGCTTCAGTTAATATTCACATCAAATATAAGGAATGGAGAAAAATGTGATCTAGGAGACTTTGACCATGTTGGTGCAAGACAACCTGGTTTATGGATTGTAGAAACTTTTACACAAAGTGGTGTGAAAGCAAAAGTCATTTAAACAGCAGTGCTACAGGAATGGAATGGCATCACGCATAACCAATGTTCATGATTGTGGTGGGCAGAAAAGCATCTCAGAAAGCACAATAAGTCAGACCTTGTGGTGGATGGGCTACAACAGCAGAAGGCCACATGAAAATTAACCGAAGCTCTTGATCTTGTGCGAGGATACAAGAGCTCCGTAACACCAATTTTAATTTCCTGGATGCTTTAAATATTTAAATGTCCTCTAACAATATAGATTTCAAAGAACACAGTTCTCTATACGGGTAAATGAAACAGATAAACATCAAGAAATTGACTTGTTTAATTATGCAGTCTCAAAGCATAGCACTTTTAACCCCAGACATTGTCACAAATCAGCTTAATAAACATATACTGATTCTGGATATGCATTTATTTTTAACATATAATTTTCCAAATTTGTCCCTAATAAGGAAGCCAGAGGTTACTGTGGTTCAAGGAGGTGACTGTGGTATTTCCCTGAGATGAAATGAGCTGGAAACCTACACTACATTGAGCACACTGTGTCTGTCTGATTAGTTTTTTTGGCAAACAAATGTACCGACCAAATACTGTCCCAAATTTCCTGTAGGTATGAAGGAGTAGCACATCGAAATAAAATGTGTGTATGAGGTCAAAGCTGAATTTCTGACTGTATTTGTGCAAATATCATTTTATAAAAATGTCACACACGCACGCCTGAATTTATTCAGCAGCATTACGTTCTCTGTGTGTAATTATAGAGAACTCTTCAGCAGCAGATATATTTCCATTTCCTTATACCAAAAATTGCACTGAATGTGCAAATGTTGGCTATTTTGAGATGAATATACTGTATATACCTGGCGGCCAAACATTTTTGCATAATAATCATATATCGTATAATCAGTTACGTTTATGTTTGTCAGCTCACTCTGTTCTTGTGCCTTTACTCCAACAGCATAATGATCACCAGCTGAGGCGTATAACAGCCATAATGAGGCATATTCTAATGCTGAGGGTTCAAACGGAAGAGAAAACGGAGGAAGCTCACAGGTAGGTGCCGGTGAAGCCCTTACCTCTCGCACGCATCGGTGTTTCTGGGTTTTCAATTTTAGGTGAATTAAACGAACAGAATTGTAAATCAGAGTTATCGAAGTGGTGTTTCCATTTGGGTGACTTCTGTTTGCTGAGTGTGTACGCTGCTTACACAGTGTATTCATTTACGTGTATGAATTTCACTTTGCTTGAAGAATGGCGCAGCAGTGGACACTAAGTGTGAGTGAAGGGGTGTCATTTTTAAGTGATTAATGGCGTCCCTCTTTGCCCTTCAGAGAGAAGCCAGTCCATTCTGAATCCCCCCCAAACCCCCCCCCCCTGCACCCCGTTTGTGTGGGTTTGATTCATTGTGTGCCCCATAGCTCAGTCGTCAGCCTTTTCACACCTCTGGAATGTCTTGCTTTCTTGACACAAACACAATGCATTCTAGCACTCTAGCCTCGCTGACTATATTCTGCACAGACTTGGGCACTAGTAGCTGGGCTTTTGTTATTCAAATATGCTCCGGAGCTGACTTCTTTCCCCTGCCTGTCCTCCTTTCTTGCTTTGCAAAATAGCCAGACATGTACATCTTAGACTGCACGGTTAACATGACATGTTAGTGTTTGTCAGATGGCTTGCATATCAGATTAGACACTTTGTAAAGAGGTATGGAAATATTTACCAAAAAAAAAAAAAGTTCTTCTGAACTGGTGCAGTTGGCAGTGAGTCAGTATTTGATGAACACACTGAAGCAAATGTCAAACTTTTCTGTAAGCGGTTATTAGCATTTGAGAATGTATTACGTCTTAATGGCAGTGTTTATAAACTTTGCAGCTCTGAACAAAATCCCCCCATATGGATAATGTGCAGTCAGCAGACCCATTGACCTCCTTAAACAAAGAGTAATAAGCTGGTTTGAACACTGTTTTTTTTTTTTTGTTGTTGTTTTCTTCAATAAAGTTGTAGTTGCAGAATTACTGACATCCTTGTAGTGAATATTCTGGAGAGAATAACAACACAGAGCCTGTTCTTCTAATGGATATCAAGATAGGAGAAGATTTTTACATGAACAGCATGTCAGTGTCGCTTATATTCCTTGGCTGGTGCATGCAGAATGTCATCTTAGACCACAGGCTTTCATTAAAAAAAGTTCTATAAGTTGTGCTGATCAACAATCAACGATCTGTTACTTTTGTGATTATAGCTACTTGGCATTCCCATGGCAATGTTTGGCTTTCCCCAATGTTGTTTTTGCCAGATCTCTTGAAGGGTGCCAGTAATTCTGGAACTGACTGTAAAAATGCTTGCAGAATATTAACGTTTACACTACTGTACAGTCGACCTTCGCCACTTTGCGGTTCGAATTTCGTGGCTTCACTGTATCGCGTTTTTTTTTTTCAAATACAGTATATTCATTAAAAAGTTAATTGAGACAGTGAAAATGCGGGTTGCGCTCGGTTGTCTTGAGTCAGTTATTTTTATTTTTTAGTAACTTTTTAAAAAAATTGGGTGTTATTTCATGTCTAGAGGGCTCTAATAATGTTAAAAACTGTATTTAGAAGGTCGTAAACAGGTTTTCTATGCTCTAACTACGTGGGAATACTACTTCGCGGAAAATCACTTATCACGGTAGAGTCTGGAACGGATTAACCGCGATAAACGAGGTTTTACTGTATTGCACGCTAACCTTTCTCCTTTTTTTTTTCTTTCTTTCTTTCTTTTTTTTTTTTTTTTTAAACATTTTCGCTAAAAATGTTAGTGGAAAGAAGGAATTGTGATGACCATTTGGTGTCTACTTAAGATCATTACAAAGACTAAAATTAAAATGACAGGTCACATCTCCAGTCTCAGTTCAGTTCAGTTGGATTCATACAGTTCTTTTAACAAGCAGCTTTGTGGTAATATCAGAGAAATTCACATAAGCAAGAAATTAAGGGAATGGAATTCATCCTCCTCTGGGTGACACCATTTAGTGGCATTATAATTTACAGTATGCAGTAAGAGTATTTTATTCTCCTTTATATGTTATTTTGTGATATGTCCAAAATGATTTTAGCTGAAACTGATGATCATGGCATATACTTAAAAAAAACAAAACAAAACAAAAAACCCATCTAGATCATTTAGACGACCAATCTACTAGTATATCATGATGATTCATGATCAACCATCATCAACATGGTTGTAAAACGTGTATTATTTCATGCCTAGAGGGCTCTAATAATGTTAAAAAGCATATTTAGAAGGTCGTAAACGGGTTTTCTATGCTCTAACTACGTGGAAAAATTCACTTATCGCGGTAGAGTCTGAATTGGATTAACCGCGATAAACGAGGGTTTACTGTAATAGTAATCATCCATTATTCTGTCCATTAATCTCTTCCAGTCATGCCATAAATCTTCTGAGCAACCTTCCAGTATCCTGCTTGGATGTCCTGATTGATGTGCCTGTACAGGGAGGACTTGAGGAATATGGTGGAAAGAATATGGATGTTGTGCAGGTGCTTCTGGACTTCATGGAGAAACGGATAGACAAGGTACTGAAAAAGAAAGACTTTCATATAAGGCTTTGATAATGAGCTTTGCATGCCTCTGTGCTTTTTTTCCACCACGTTTTCCTCCAGAGCCATGTATTTTTCTATCTTCTCAGGGGTCGAACTACAAAGAAGGCCTGACTCCAGTGCTGCGTCTGATGACGGAAAGTTCCAGATACCACAGGGAGATTCGCCGATACCTCAAAGCTAAGGTACAGTCTCCACTCTCATGTAAATCCCTGCTGTCTATTAATTAGTAGTCCATTAGTAGTAGATTTTTTTGTTGTCTCCTAGCACCTTGTATGCCTGTTCTAATGGAAAATGTTTAACATTCAGGTTTTGCCACCGCTAAAAGATGTGAAGGTAAGACCCGAAGTGGGAAGCACAGTGCGCAACAAACTGGTGCGCCTCATGACTCACATAGACATGGGGGTGAAACAGGGGGCTGCGGAGTTTCTTTTTGTCCTCTGCAAAGAAAGTGGTGAGTGTTGTTGGTGCTTCGGTGATGGCTTTCAGTGATTTCTATGAACTTTTATTTTTATGTGACAGAATGATTGTACAATCATCTTTAAAAGAAAAAAAAAAAAAACAAGAATAAATTTAACTTATTTTGGGTTTCCTGAAATTAACATGGGGTCAATAGTATACATACTGAGTCAATCTATCAATCAATCTCTCTATCTATATCTAGCACACACCTAATATTTGGGTAAATTCGGTAAAAGTTTCAACCTTGACCAGATGCTTTTAGAAGCAATCAACAAGCCTTTGGCAGAATTCTGGTTGGATATTTGACCACTCTTCTTGGCAGAATTGTTAAGAGTTCAATTAAGTTTGGTGGTTTCCTGGCATGGACCTGCCTTTTCACTGTGTGCACAGTCCACATATTTTTTGATAGGGTTAAGAACTTTTTAAAGGCCACTTGAAATGCTTATTGTTTGCCTGTATTATCTGTTCCACAACCAGCTTTAATGTGTGTTTGGAGTCATTATCTTGTCGGAACACCCAGTTGTGTCCAAGTGTCAACCATCTAGCTGATAGTTTGAGGTTATGCTGAAGAATTCTGGGGTAGTCCTCCTCATTCATTATTCTATCCGATTTGTGCAGCGTACCAGTTCCATTGGGAGCAAAACAACCCTAAGCTTAAAACTGGTCATTGTGGCCAAACAACTCAATATTTGTCTCTGACCGTAAAGCCAAGCTTGAAGGTGTCCATTTTGGACTTCTTTCTTGGATGGCTGCCTTTCAGTCTATGGTGATATAAAACTTTGTTTGACTGTGACAGTGACACTGGTGTTCCAGCTGTTTCCAGTTCATGGCAAGCCTGTGACTTGGTGGTTCCTGGGTTATTCCTGACCATAAAAACCAATTTACTCATGATTGAGGGTGACAATTTGGGTCTTCTTCCAGACCTTTATGAAGAGTCACCACCTCCTATTAACTTGTACTTATGTACAATTATTTGAATCGGTGATCTTGGAATCTGCAGTTGTATACAAATGACTCCAAGAGACATTCCTGACTTGATCCTCTTTCACAGATATGCACTGACCTCCTTGGACTTTCCTATTTCTAATTACTGTGTTGTTCAATTCAAAGAGTGCTGTGAAACAAACCCTTTCATGTTGTGCACAGAGAAGCTACCAGCTGTAGTCAGTCATGATGTCTAACAGGGATTTTAGGAGGCCTTGACAAGTTAAAAGATATTTTGGAACTTTCAGCACCACAGAATTAATAAACCAAGTTGGTAATTTTGACCCTGTGTAGATTACATAAAACCCAAAATAAATTAAAACTTGTGCACAAAATTCTTGTTTTTTACCTATTAACCCCAGAAAAAGAACAGTCCAAAGAACTCATTGAAATCAAAAAACTGCCATGACCTTCATGTCCATGTTAACTGGATGTATTTCTAGTTTTGTACTGATTCAATAATTTGCAAACTGGTTAGAAAGCAGGTTTGTGAACCTTCCCATGGGTCTGTGTTGGGTCTTCTTTTAAAAAAAAAAAAAAAAAATCACTTTGTTCTTTTCTTACCATTCTGCAGTGGACAACCTTTTGAAGTACACTGGCTATGGCAATGCTGCAGGGCTGCTGGTGGCTCGGGGGCTGTTGGCAGGGGGCAGAGGAGATACTGAATACTCTCCTGATGAGGATTCAGACACGGAGGAGTACAAATCAGCAAAACCATTGTAAGTTATCAAAGCATTTGTCTCATTCCAGTGGCAAAAATATATATTTTTTTAAATGTGTCAAATGGCAGTGTATTTTGCAAATACAAATTCTACTTACCAACAAATGCAGGTTCCACAAATGTAAAGAACGAATACTAATATATAAGCAATATAAGCATATATGTGTCACTGGTCTTACAAGTACACAGCAACAAGTCATTTGTAGAACACATGATGTTTGGCTCTGTTATTCTGCTTGTACGAGCTGCAAGGCAACTGCATTAATTTTCTCACGAATGGGATGAGCATCTAAATAACAGGTGGCACCTACATTCCATTCAGCTCATTTAGCCTTCCAAGGGAGTTGATTCAGATTTCTCCAGATCAGTCCAAGCACATGGACATGTTGTTTCAACATGAACAATCAACAGGTGGGTTAGTTCTGCAATCGAGACAACCCAGAACCTATGACTCGTAATGCCGCATTCGAGACAACTCGGAACCTCCGAAGAGACATGAAAATGACATCAAAAACGTCATGTAAAAAGCACATAATACATCGGCACTATGTAATAAACAAATTGTAATTAGGTATTCTTCTGTGACCTTGCCGTTTCCTGTTGAACATTTGCCTGTCTCAACTCCTGACCTGATCCCTGGCTGATACTGAGTCACAACCTGAACTTGGGCCTGAAGTGGGCTGTGAAACTGTCCTTGACTAACTGTCCCTGTTATAAGGGAAACCGTGTTCTATGTAACTGTTTCAGTGTGGGCATAGTCCAGTTTCTAGAAGCAAATACAAACAAAATTAAGAGCAATGTACATTTTCAAAACTGTGAAAAAAACATTAATGTTCCCCAAGCATATCATAAATAAATTTAACTAGCAACCCTTTCTGGTGTGCGAAATTCTACCATAATTTCCTCACACTAGAAAGGAGGGATGTCCATCTCCATCACTGAGGCCGATGCAATACACATCTTGTTGCATTGTCAGTGGTCCGATACATTAAAGGTCCACTGTGTATGATATTGAGGGCATCTTTTAGGAGACATATATAGGAGTATGCAGTGCCTTGCAAAAGTATTCACCAACCTTGCCATTTTTCATGTTATGTTGCCCCACAACTTGGAATTAAAATGGATTGTTTGAGAGTTTGTACCATTTCATTTACAGAACATACGTACAACTTTGAAGATGTATTTTTTTTATTGTGAAGCAAACAACAAATAGGACAAAATAACAGAAAACTTCAGCGTGCCCTTCAACCCTATCAAAAATATGTGGACTGTGCACACAGTGAAAGGCAGGTCCATGCCAGGAAACCACCACATTTAATTGAACACTTAACAATTCTGCCAAGAAGAGCGGTCAGATATTCAGCCAGAATTCTGCCAAAGGCTTGTTGATGGCTACTAAAAGCATCTGGTCCAGGTGAAACTTGTTAAGGGACATTTACCCAAATATTAGGTTTGTGCTAGATAGAGAGATTGATAGATTTAGGGATTGACTGATAGATACACTGTCTTGCCAAAAGTATTCCCTCATCTGCCTTTACACGCATATGAACTTAAGTGACATCCCATTATTAATCCATAGGGTTTAATATGATGTCGGCTCACCCTTTGCAGCTGTAACAGCTTCAACTCTTCGGGGCAAGCTCTACACAAGGTTAATGAGTGTGTTTATGGGAATGTTTGACCATTCCTCCAGAAGCACATTTGTGAGGTCAGACACGAGAAGGCCTGGCTCGCAGTCTCCGCCCTAATTCATTTGAGTTTGAGTAACTTGCTATTCAGAGAGTATAAATACTGTGTACACGCAACAATCATGGGGACAGCTCCTGACTTGACAGTTGAACAGAAGATAATCATCGACACCCTCCACAAGGTATGCCACAGAAGTTCGTTGCTGAAAAGGCCGGCTGTTCAGCGAGTGCTGTTTAGTAACATATTAATGGAAAGTTGACTGGAAGGGAAAAGTGTGGTAGGAAAATGTGCTCAGTGGGACAAAGAATAAGTCAATTCAAGATCCTGGGAATGCTTCAAAAGGAGTGGACTGAAGCTGGTGTCATCAAGAGCCACCACACACAGACGTCTTCAGGAAAGAGGTTGCGTCTCGCAAGCTGATTTCCTCCATTCCACAAAGCACTGATGGGGTAATATGTGGTGAAGGAGCCAGAACCAAGTATTTACTATAAGTTGGATACTGAACTATGGATAAGCCATAATCACAATTAAGACAAAAAAGGGCTTGAAATATTTTACTTTACATGTAATGAATGTGGGATATATGAAAATTTTCCTTTTAGAATTAAATTACCAAAAAAAAGAAAGAATTGTGAAAGTAAAATGTTTGCTGAATTAAGATTGTGACTGGTTTATTAATCTTATCTCCCACACTTGTATCTTTCAGCATTAACCCGATTACAGGCCACATAGAGGAGCCAATGCCAAACCCTATTGAGGACATGACCGAGGAACAGAAGGAATATGAAGCTCAGAAACTTGCAAACATGATTGACGAGTTGTCAAGGTGGGAATTAAAATGAAAAGCCCAATAAGCACTGTTGTAAATGTTGATTTTAGTTTGAGGCAATTCACTCTTGTTCTGGCAAGTACGATTCAAGGAAGGGAGGTGATTGTGGACGAGGTAGAGAACTAGCTGCAGTACAGTCGACCCTCGCCGCTTCGCGGTTCGAATTTCGCGGCTTCACTCTATCGCGTTTTTTTTTCAAATACAGTATATTCATTAAAAAGTTGAGTGTCGAGACAGTGAAAATGCGGGTTGCGCTGTGTTGTCGAGTCAGTTATTTTTATTTTTTATTAACTTTTTTCCAAAAAATTGGGTGTTATTTCATGTCTAGAGGGCTCTAATAA
>JAOVYU010000042.1:26445195-26475154 GCA_025674565.1 Synodontis membranacea
TGTGGTCACACCCTGGATTTGATACCATTCTATAGAAAGCCTACCTACACACACACACACACACACACACACACACACACACACATTTACATTACAAAAGTGGAATCATTTAATTATTCCTTTCCATCCTCAACTGAGACGCTTTCATATTTTATGGCAAAAGTTATGCCTAAAAATTTCTGTTTGTCACGTCTCCTGTGAAGTCACTAACACTACTGTAGTAATTTTTTCGAACTAGGAATTTTACATAGCAAACTTAGCCAAAAATATACAAGTGGAGTGATACACACAGTAAAAAGTTCCAGTGTGATAATAGGAAATGTAGGCACCTTTGGCACACTGATTAATGTTTATTTAATACAAAGAAAAAGTTAATTCATATAAATCAGCAAAAATAAAATTTCACTGTTACTAATGTTGTTTACTTACTGTACTCTGCTCTCCAAGTGCAAAAACATGAACTTGAACTGAGTACTAAAATACTGCCAGTTAACAACAGATGATTTAATTAGGGTGTTGGTCATTATGGATAATTTTTTATTGGCCATTATGGATAATTTTACTCATTGATTAAATAAATGTAATAATTGTGGGTCATTTTAGTCAGTGAATAATTTCACTCATTGGTGGTGAATGCAGGCCTTGGTTACTTGTCTTATTTGTTTTATTATTTTTATTAAAAAAAAAAAAAAAAGTTTAGTCATCGTCAATCATGTATTTGCTCATGTTAACAAATCCGCCTATCAGCAGTAACCCAAATTCAGGATCGGACCACAGACCTCGAAGCTGAGTATCAAAATCCATAATTACTATAGGCTAGATGTGGTATTAGTAGTTTGTGAATTTCCCTCAAAAGATGCATAAAACTCAAAAAAGATGCACAAAACAAAGAATGAAATCCCTGAATCCCTTATGTAGTTACAAAATTCAACTATTACTGATGTTAAAAATATTAAATGAATTTAAAAAATGTTTTTGCAGTTGGCTTTGTGAAACTTGATCCATCTGACATGTACATACAGTACATGTATTAATAATGTTCTTATGAGGATATGTTACTTTGTGCCAGGAGCTGTTTTGCATTTTACACTTTAGCCAAAGTTTCCCCAGCAGCTTTTTCATTGTCTGCAGTGTAAACTGAGAATTCAGATCACCTTTTCAGAGTACATCTGTTAACATTCATGAGAGTTTTTCCAACTTCATTCCTAAACCTGCTTGTGCACTGCAAAGTTTCTTGTTCATCCTGTTCTAAAAACGTGTTAATGGGTGCTGCAGGACTGAAGGGTACACTAACAGTCATATGTACATGAGGATTTTGTGTCTTCCACTGTATGACCTTAACAAATATGCTTGATAAATGTTGAAACATTGTGTACTCTGTTGAAATGTAAATATGTTCACAGATCTATATTTCTTTTGCCAACGTGAACAGACATTTAAGTGAAAGAAGAGACAGGTATGATATTTGAGAAACGACTTTAAGTACTAAGCTAAGAGGTTTTACAAGGTCATGAGTGGTGAAGATACAGAGGAGTCTTTTTGCTGTGCTCTGGGCTCAGCCCTACTTGAGACCGAGGCTTTTCTCTTAGTTCTCATCTTCACCACAACCACAACTATGATCAACCCCAGTATCACTATGCCAAGCACACCTCCAATTACAGCATACGGAACTGGGCTAGACTCAGGCTCAGTTTCAGAGTTTTGACTAGATTCTACTTCAAACCTTCTTTCAACCTTCTTGGGTTGAATATCCAACCGGGTCACTCCCTTAGCAATGCAAGTCTCTGTATTTTCTTCGATCCATCGAGAGTCATCATACATATTGTCATCTTCCTCATCACCTTCTCCTAAGAATTCATCGATGTCCTCTCCAACGCTGTCCTGCAACACTACACACCAATATGTTCCACTGTCATTCTCATTAAGTTTAGTGATTATAAGTGAGGCATTTGACTCTATAATATTTGTCCTGTCAATCATATCAGCAGGTATGTCTATAGAAGGATCCCCTGTGTCATAGACAAGTTCCGTTTCCATAAGATCTCTCTGTCTGTACCACAGGATGCTAACAAATTCATCTTGGGTGAAATTACAAGCCAGAATAACTTTTCCACCATTGTACAGCTGGACATTATCTGACACCAGCTCATCACAAACAGTAACATAGTATTCTACTACAACAAAGTTCGACAAACACACGTACTCCCCAGAGTGATTCGCTGTGATGGAGGGTATAACCAGTAAGTGATCTCCAGCTACTTCACTCTCTGATATGTACATGTGGCTGTGAGGCGTTTTTGCACCGATCTCTCCAAAAGGTGTTTTCCAGTAATTCAGATGTCCCGACATACATGACAGAGCTGCCTTCTCTCCCACAGCATAATAAACCGAGTGAATATCAGACTTATTGCTCTCTAGCAAATATATGGTCTTGAAGCTCTTGCATTGACCCCTTTTCATTACAAGGCAGAAGAAATTCCTGTTGTGCTCCAGGCCAGCCTCTGAGATGTTAAGTGAAAAGCCCTTATCCTGCACTTGGAGAACATCATTCAGTTCCTCCTGTAATGGGTCCTGTGACTTTTCAGTATCTAAAAACAAAGATATTTTGTTTCCAGGGTACACTTCTCTGAACCATTTGATATTTGTGCTGTCTTGTTCAGAGGAAGTAATGTCACAACCAAGCACTGCACTTCCATTTTGTAAGAAAAGCTCCTGAGATAGGACCTTTTCATCACACATATACAAGTAGTTTGTATGTTGGTTAATAATGTGTCCATCATCCCAGCATTCTCTCAAGTATACTCCTGAATCAGATAGCTTGAGATCCAAAACTTGCACACCGAGTAGTCCATTGAGACTGTTGGCAGCAACGAGCCGGTTCTTGTAGGCATCAGGAGGTGATACTGAGTATGAGGAGTTCCACAGCAGCTGCTTTTCTCCTTCATTTATTCTGTACACTGCAATATAGTCCACTCCAAAGCAAAAACCCAATTCCAATGATTCTCCTACTGCTTTAAAAATGGGCTCAAGGTCCTCCTGGGCCAAAGACTTAGCCAGCAGCAAAACCAGTATTAATCCAAACTTAGGCATCATGTGCAATGCAGGTTGTCCATGAAACTCACAAGCTTTCTCTGTGTTTCTTCACACAGTCAGAGTAAGTTCTGAGTAACTCGTTTGGCATTAAGGTCCGCCCATTTCATGGTGTACTTATTGCCCTATTCATCTGTAATTTAAAATCCTTTTTCTTTATTTCCCCCTTTGCTTATGTTTAGTGTTCCAAAAAAAAAAGAGAGAATAATTTATCAATCATGTTGGAGTTATGCCAACAACTTGCATATGTTCTAGTTTCATAACTGTTGTTATAAATATGAATTTCATAAATAAAAAGAGGCAGAGATTGCATGTCAGTGTGTGGTTGGACAGGTTTAATGTTTTTCAGCAGGTGCACGCATGCATGCAGGTGTGCGGGTGTTTGTATGCAGGGGACATGCTGGAATGTTCCAGGAAGTTTGCACAAGAAAAATGCACAACTGCATATCCATAACATCACTTGTGTGTGATAAGTGATTTATGTTAAGAATATATATTTTTTCTCTGGAATGCTGAACAAGAGATTAAAAAACAAATCACACAATATCCCATATATTTGTCACATTTTAGCAGACATTAAAATCAACATGTTAAATGTAAAGTAAAAAATTTTGCTCATATTTGTGCTTAGGGCTCTTTGGGAATGCGTTGCTATGGAGACAAATGTTTTAGTCATGGTTGAACAGCTCTGAGATTTCTGATAATAAAATGAGCATTAATTACAAATAGGCAGAATAATAATAACCTTGACTTGTGTGATTTTTTTGCAACACTACCACTTCTCTTTTTGGCTTGATAGTATGCTTAGGCATTGACCAGACTTTGCCATATCCACTAATGATGTTGCTAACACTACTGTAATTGCCAAACTCAAACAAGTAGAGTGATACATACAATCAAACAAGTGGACTGGAACTTATTGTTGTATAATACACATATCGAAGGACATTTGTTTAAATATTAACAAATTATTCCTGCATTGATTAATGTTTATTTAATACAAAGACAAAGTTAATCCATAAAAATCAGCAACACTTAAATTTCACTGTTACTGTTAATGTTGTTTACTTACTGAACTCTGGTCTCCAGGTGTAAAAACTTGACCTTGCTTTAGCCTCAGTACTAAAATACTACCAGTTAACGACAAATTATTTTTTAGGGTGTTGGTTTTTATTGGCCATTATGGGTAATTTTACTCATTGATTAAATAATTTTACTAAATGTGGGTCATTTTATTCAGTAAATAATTTCACTAATTTGAGGTAAATGCATGCCTTGGTTACTTGTCTTATTAGCTTTATTATTTTTAATTAAAAAAAGTTTACTCATTTGCCAGTCATTGTATATTAATGCTTGTTCATATTAACCAATCCATGTATAGGCAGTAACCCAAATTCAGGACTGGACCATAGGTTTCGAAGCTGGGTAAATTCTACCCACTGCTCCATCTTGTCTCCCAGGCTTTAATTTGAGTCAAAATACATAAATACTATGGGATGGAAGTAATATTAGTATTAGTGAATTTCTCCCAAAAGATGTACAAATAAAAAATTAATGTGTACTACCTCTTCTCTGACTGAGTTTTGGCTTGAAAGTATTCTTAGACGTTGACCTTTCTGTGCTAGCTTGGGGGTATGAGACTATAAAGGACTTCTGGTTTAGGGTGTCTGCCAAATGCTGTAAATGTAAATATAGTAGGCCTAATGTAAATACATGTATACTGATTATGCATTATGCAAAAAATTTCATTTACACATATTTTTATTTTTACACACTTGCATCCGATTTTGCTATTTTTCATAATAAAAAGCAAATGTTGCCAGATTTGTCCGATTGAAAGTACAGCTTGCAAAGGGTGAAGAGGCAGTCATTTGCCTACATTGTGATTAAACTCCCACTGAGATTGTACTCCACTGTTCTATTTGCACTTAATGTTGACTATAGTACTTTGAGGCAAAGGCACATTTTGGGAAAGCATGATTTTCTGCAATTTTCTCACACAACATTCAGTACATAGAAAAAGAAGTTTATACAACACTTAGTTTCGGTCCACTAATTTAACTGGTCAAGCAGTGTTCCAAGTGTGCTTGTTTTAGTATAAAGGGCATTCGGATGTTCCACTTTGTGTATTACTCGGCTCATCTGTGTTCACAACAAAAAATGCCACTTCCCAGTTTGAAACAGTTACAGCAATAGAGTATGTTATGTGATCAATGGACACGGCAAACGATACATTTTTCATAAATGTAACTATTTACATAAAATATAAAATGGAAGACCAATTTCATAAGTAGCAACCTTGATGGCAATGTACAAATCCGTGTGATCTAGCCAGCCAGTCAGTGTGAGTGCAGCAACTTCGAAATCTACTTTCTCTTAAATAAACAAAACTTTTATCCGTATTGTGTCTAAAATGTTGCTCGATATTCATTTCTTTTTGTATACTGTTGTGTAAAAGCATAGTCACACTTGCAATCTTGGGGTTATACTGAATTTTGACTTGATATTCAGTATAACTGCACTCTTGCTTGCGCGATATTGCTTAAAGGGGTCCGCTGAACCTTCCCAGAAACCAACGGATTGTTTTTGTTCTGAAAACACGTGACCCATACAGTACCTGCTAACTTTCTGCAAAACCTCCGCAAATTCACTGTAAGTGATCCATTCAGAAACCCCATGTGGAGGTAGTGTTCACATTGTTCACATAATTGTTCAGATATAGGGCATTTTCAGATTAACTGTTTCAATTGTTTTGTGTGTCAAAAAAATAAATTGTAAAGTAATTACTCAATTCGTTTTTCACCAGCTGACTTGTTTACTTTTACTTGAGTAACTTTCACAAATTTTTTGCTTTTACTCAAGTGAATTATTAGTGTAGTACCGGTATGTTACTCATCGGTGTGTTTTGTACTCTTTCCTCCACTGGTATGGAATCTTTACAAAGTCCTTTTCAAACATTACAAAGATACACTATTTTACCAATCCATTCATATGTGCTTGTTGGAACATCCCATTCCAGATTAGGTCCCCCTTTGTTGCTGTAATAACCTCCTCTCGTCGATTTCCCGCTGGAATGTGGCTGTGGGGATTTGTGTCAATTCAACCACAAGGACTTCAGGACATGAGAACCACAAGGGACATTCCAGTTCATCCCAAAAGTGCTCAGTGGGGTTGGGATAAGGTTTCGGTGCAGGATATTCATTCTTCTGCTCCAACCTTGGCAAGCCATGTGTTCATGGATCGCACTTTGTGCACAGGGGCATTGTCGTGCTGTAACAGGCTTGGGCTCTTTACTTTCAGTGAAGGGGAAATGTAACGCTACAGTGTACAAAAGGTTTTCTAGACAGTTGTGTGTTCCGGCTTTGTGGCAGCAGTTCGGGAAGAACCACATATGAGTGTGATGGTCTGTGTTCACAAACCTTTGGCCATTTAGTGAATTTAAGACGGTCTCAGTGAAACAAACGAACTGACAATACTTTTAGACCCAGAGGAAAATTCTCATAGTCAAGTAATTGTTTCAGCACGTGGAAGGATTTTCAGCTTTATTCACCTCCGATCCTGAAGGTGGCAGAGGTGAGCCATCATATCAAAAAAACGGTAACAGTAGAACAGCAATGTTCCTTTAGCTTATCCTGAACAGCTGTCTGGTGTAAACATACTGCACTAAATAGGCTGTAAGAGTCATTATTATAAAAAACTTTATTCTATTTAGTATACTTATATATGAAACTGTATTTTGGATCAGTCAGGTCTATTTATTTACTTGTTATTATTTATTTATTTATAATAATTATTTTTTGCAAAGATATGGATTGGATTCTTTAGACTTCTACTGAATATGTGAACCAGCCTGATAGTAAGTTAAATAATTCACCACTATGTATTATGTTTCTTTCTTTCTTTCTTTCTTTCTTTCTTTCTTTCTTTCTAATTGTCGATTGAGCCTAATATGACTCACTGTTTTGAATATTTTATATAGCCACACCAAAGATTTTCAAAGATTAACTACATAAAAACTGGTCTAAACCTGTTTTAATTTGTTGACCCACCTTTAGCATTAGGCATACTTACCTTTTTGGCGTGCATGTCTAACTGGCTTTAATGACATTTGAACGAATGATCTTTTTCAGTTGAATGAATGTTTGCGTTGCCCACAGGTAGCAGACACCCACCTGTGACTTGTGCAGACATGCTGCGTTCTCGCGCAGTGTCCCTGATGTTTTCCTGCCGATTCCAACATCTCCCCAGCATGCACTGCTCCTCCGCCAGACAAGCTGAGAACACATCCACTGTAGCTGCACTTTGCCACCTGTCAGTTGACGTCTCAAAGATCCGAAAGCTGAGAGGCTGGGTGTTGTGCCAGAGCACGGTTTATGTGACGGAGACAGTGACCATGCTGAGAACTTTAGGAGTCAGAGACCCGCTGATTGCCCAAGTGCTTGAACACCACCCAGAAGCAATCCTCTGCCCGCCTCAACATTTGGAGGCTCAAAAGGAACTGTGGATGTCCATCTGTGCCAGTCACGGCGATCTAGTTAGGATCATTGAAAAGTTCCCAGCCTCATTTTTCATCTCATCATGCCATATTGACCACCAAAGGGCCAACATCATGTTCTTCCAGAACCTGAGCCTTAATAACCGTGTCATTGCTAAGCTGATGGCGAGCACCCCGCAGAACTTCACGAGACCTGTTGAGCAGAATGAGGAGATTGTCCGCGCTCTTCAAAAGACGTACTTGGAGCTAGGAGGAAATGAAACCAATATGAAGATCTGGCTGCAGAAGCTGCTCAGTCAGAACCCGTACGTGTTCATGAAGCCTCCAGAAGCCATGAGGAATAATCTCAGGTTCCTGCAAGAATGGGGTTTCACCAGCAGTGAGCTCCTTCAGCTTCTCTCCAAACTTAAAGGCTTTGTCACAGAGCTTCACCCCGAATCAATGGGTCTTACTTTGACTTACTCACAGGAAACGCTGGCCTGCAGTGATGCTGAGCTTCGACAGATTGTGCTGCAGTGCCCAGCATTGCTGTACTACTCTGTACCCATTTTGACAGACAGATTCCAATGCCTACTCAGTGCCGGAATTAACCTGCAGCAGATCATGAAGACACCCACAGTTCTGGAACTGACCACACAGATTGTTCAGTATCGCATTCAGAAGCTGCGTTCTTATGGTCATGATATTAAGACAGGGAGCCTGGAGCTCCTCAATGGCACTAAGAAAGACTTTGAAATGAGCTGTGGAAAATTGCTTCTGAGGCGAGAGCGTCCACTCTTTAACCCAGTAGCACCTCTAAGGGCAGACGAGTGAGATTTCCTGTTAAAAGGAAAAAAGGTGATATATATGCATCTAATCAGCAGTATCTTGAGGTCAACTCCATTTATTGTCCTGCATTTGGTGCTAAATAACACAGCTATATAGGTGCAATTATAGAGATTATGATTAAATTATTATTATGACCTCTTTAAACTGTGTGTTAAAAAAGGTTATGTACAAAATCAATAAATGGCCCTTTGTGTCAAGTATATATAGAATCTGATTTAAAAGAGTTTTTATTTTTACTTTTTAAGTCACTGTTTTTTGTTAATTTAGTACCAATCTATTTTATTCACTCTGTTAAGCCTTGTTAACAAGGCATAATAATGCTTATTTCTTAAGGCAATTCATGTAGTGATTAATATATACAGTAATATATAATATAAAAATAGTGAGATCTGGTGCACTCATGTTAATGTTAATGCTTTAACATGATTAGGCCCTCCATCTCTTTCAGAAAAAAATGCATTAAAAAATAATTTCTCTCTGAAAGTGCTTGTGGAATGCACCTGCCAACTTTCAGATTCTTTCCTGTTGCCTTCAGACGCCTCAGAACAGTAGAATGAACGATATTCAAATGTCTTGCCAGCTCTCGAGTCGATTGTGTTGCATCTTTGTCTGACAATTTCTACCTAAAACACGTGCCAACCTTAGGGTGTTGCATAAGTTCGTGGCCTAGTGAAAATCATTCATTATTTCTCAAAAGCATGTGCCTTAGGTAGTTTATCAATCAAGTCTGGAGCCCAGCAAGATTCATATTCGTCATTGCCTACTATTCTTATTCAATAGTGGAAAAATATCAATGGAAGCAAGAGGTTTGCAGAGTTTATGCCAACTCTGCAATTAGCATTTCTGCTGTCAAGAACAGGTTCACTGTTTCAAAAACATGACTTCGAGCTAGATGGTAAGCCGAGAATGGTAAACCAAAGGAGACGGAAGACGAGGAGCTGCAGAAACTTTTGGGCGAAGCTGCGACACAATCGCCTCGAGAGCTGGCAAGACGTTTTAATATCAATCATTCTACTGTTGTAAGGCATGTGAAGGCAATGAAAGATCCTGAAAGTTGGTAGGTGGGTTCCACATGCACTTTCAGAGAGAAATATCACTCAGCGGCTTAACACCTGCATTATAGGTGAATTATACCTTTATTATGAGCTGAAGAAACTGTTGATCCTGGAGAAACTGTCAAACGGCAAACATTGCAGTGATCAATGTAAAAATCAATCAACTACAGTCATCCAGCAGCCATTCACAAAAGAAAATCATCCTCCTCCTTCATGACAACACAAGGCCACATGTTGCAAAAGTGACAAAAGACATGATTTTAAGCCTTGGATGAGAAGTTTGCCTCATCCAGCCTACTCACCGGACATAGCGATAGAATCGAGTCGAATCCTTCTATCACCATGGTATTCATTCTTCGCCAGATAAATGGCAGAAAGTCATATCTAACAGTGATTCCTTTGAAGACTAACTCTATGTATTATTTTAGAAAATCGCCAATAACATTTGTCTATTGTATATGCAAAAATTATTTACGTCTATAAAGGGACCCTGTGCTACAAGGTTGAGCTGAGTTACTGAGAGATAGCACTAATAATTTAGTTACTGAGAGTTAATATAAATCTTTAGCCATCACATTCATGACCAGCCATCACAGGGTATAACAGACACTCTCTCAGCTTTATTTAGAGCACTTTCTGCATATGATGCCTATTTCAGATTTTGACTTAATATTAAGTTAAGTCAAACATGGAAAAAAAAAATCTAAATAATTGATTTGTTTGATTGCTTTCCAAATGATTGATATGAAATGCTTAAGGTTATTGAGGTTTTTTTTTTTTTTTTTCTTTTACAATCAAAATGATCAGGTATCAAGAAAATTGAACTGCTCATTTCTCTGTCCATTCTTGTATTAGTCTCTTGTTCTTCATGCATATCTCTCTGCCCATGCTGGCTGAAAGTGTTCGGCCTTCTCCCCAGCTAATGAAAGAAAATGATCCCCAAAAGCACATGAGGTTAATAAGAGGGGGTATAAATAGTTCTTTTTCATTTAAAACATGACAAAAGGTATTATTAACAAGTGTTCCACATTAGCTTTACGGGGCATAACTCAACGAAAATATGAACACAGATGACACATGCAATTAAAATCTCTCATTTCCTGCCCTGGACACAGAACGGTAGAACATTATTAAGGTGGTAAATATTCCATGTGTGGGGTCACTCAGTTCAGGCACAGATGATGAGAGCGGTGGGTTCAGGGCTAAGCACTTTCATTTTCTCATGCTATCTGTTTGCTCCTAATTATAGTGGTTATGGAGGAAATTTACCTCTCTCAGGAAATGCTATTACAGGTGGCATAAGACGGACAGTAAATTGAAATGACAAAATGCAGTTTTAGACGCCATTAAGAACTATAACAATAGAATATGAAATTCAAAGTTTAATCAGTTGTTGTTCAATTAAATGAATTCATATTGCACACATGTATATAGTGAACAGCTGTATAATTTTTAACTATGGTCTATTAATTAACATATTAAGTCATATTATTTAATATTACATTAGTTGTATATTATTATAATATATAATTTACATATTATGTAATATTGATATTACATAATATTTAACTTATGGATTATAATATTAATATAATAATTAGTTAAAATATAATTAAAATAAATAAGCTGTAAGTGCTGAGGACCTGTAAATGATCACTGCTTATTGTGATCAAGGTCTCCATCTAGTGGAGAAACCCTTGTACATTTTAGCAACCTGCCTGCTGGAGATAAATATATGCTATTAGATTCTACCTTAAGACATTTTTATTGTAAACCAACAATCCATCTATTGGAATGCTTTTAGGTTGGGAGGACACCCCAGAAACTAGAGGAAACCCACACACACCCAAGGAGAACACGCCAGAACCTAGAGGAAACCCACACACACCCAAGGAGAACACCACACAGACGGTAATGTGAGCTCAAGAGTTGTGACGTAACCTGCTGCTCCACCATGCCACCCTTGAAGTGGCTTAAAATTATTCAAAACGAATACTTTATTTTATATGATTTAAAGATGTTTTGGACAGCAGTCCACTCAATCTTCACATAACTGTCAGACATTAAAAATAAGACAATGAAATGCAACAAGTAACTCATTCTATATTAAGGAAATGGGCGGGACATATATCTGTCCAGTCAAATTAATCAAATTAATGTGAACAGTTGCCTTGTCCATAATCTATTGGATTAAAGAAATAATTTTAAGAACATAATTCATTCAAGTTTTGTCAGAAAAAAACAGGAATGGCAAAGAGCTATTGACTTCATATAGCAGATGGTAAATTCATGCATGTAGGATGGAGAAGCTCAGTGTTTGTACTACCTCAGTTTGTTAAATTTGTCTTTGATGCACAGCATTTGTGACATAATGGGTAATAGTGAGTCTGGTGAGTGGTTGCAAACTGTCATATCTCTGTTTGTATCGCTGGGAGAGCTGACAAGCTTTTCACTGGCACTCATTCCTGCTTGACCATCTGCTGCTACTTTTTATGTAATATTCTTCTTGAGAAATTCAGGATCATCATCATCAAAAACTCAAGGCATATCCTTTATTTTGGTGCTGTAAACATATTCTATAAGTGTAAATAACACTACAGTACATTGGCTTGCATATGTATGCCTTGGACCTTTGCACCTTTTGTCTTGTTACAACTTGGAACTGAAGTAGAATTAATGGGGATTAATCATGAATCTACACAGAATAGCTTGTAATACAGAAGTGTGGGTTAAATATATAATTTGCAAAATGATTTACCAGTAAAGTATCAAAGTTGTGAATGCACATATTCACCACCACCGGTGTGAAACCCCTAAATTAATTCTGCATGCAATTACTTGCCATCAAAAAATGATCTATAGCACTTATCCCTTAAGGGTCACAGGGGAGCTGGAGCCAATCGCCTTTCGACTTCGGGTGAAAGCTGCGGTACAGCCGTTCATATTCACGTTGACACCTATGGGCAACTTAGAGTAGCCAGTTAACCAAATCTGTATGTCCGGAGTCGGGAGAAAACCCGATACAAGCACTGGGAGAACATGCACACTCCACGCAGAAAGACCGCAGCCAGAACTTTTACGCTGTGAGGCAACAGTGCTAACCACTACACCACAGTGCCACCCACTTGCGATTAGAAGTCAAATCATTTTTAAAATATAATAACTATTAAATATAAATCTAATCTAAATATAACAGCAACAACTCTAAGAGACCATCAAAGAAACTTCAGATGATGGGTAAAGAAAGTCTTAAATGAAGAAGCAGCCACCGGTGGGGATGGTGTTCTCACTGATGAGCAGTGTTGGTTTTTTGGCAAATGTAGTGGTTGGTGGCAAAATCGAAATGTTTAGTTTTGGGTCTCATTGGACCAGAGAAACTTTTTCCATTTGTTTGCTAAGTCTCCCATATGTCTTTTGGCAAATTCCGGAAAGGATTTCATGTTGCTCACCACTCTTTCATAAAGCCCAGACTGTGTCATTCCAAAATATGGAGAAGTTCAAGGAGGTAAATATTTATACAACGTCTGTATAATATTGATATCTGAATGCTTCTGTCTTAAGGAAAATAATATACAGTATATGGTGTTCTGAAGCCAACATACCATTTGTCCTGGCTGGAACTTCTAGGAGTTAACTAACAAAATTAACTAACAAAATTAACAAAATTTTTATTAAAAAAAAAAAAAAAAAAAAAAAAAAAAAATGTAAATCAGTTTGTATTTTTGAGTCATTAATTTTGTGTGCACAATAAGACACTTGACTGAAATAATACTTCCGTCTTCTTATTGAAGCTACTTGGTCAGCTTTCTCTCCTAAAGACTTGAAATCGAAATTTGATGCCATTTTCTTCTTGAATCTCATCTGGCACACCAGCGTACCTGTATAAAAGTATAAATGATGATGAGTTCAGAAAATGCAGGGTTATAACCGGTAAGCTTAAAAAAACCATACTGTTTGTACAGAAATGCCAGTGTAGGGTCTGTTGGGTGGTTCAGGGAGGGGGGGACAAGATTAGTTAAATTGATACAGCTAATAAAAAACAAAGGCATTTAACAGAAGTACAAAGATATCTTACTTCTTTTGTTTCCTAAATACATTTTCGTCAAAACTTGGGAAAAAAACATCACAGTCAAAGTCAGCCATGATGTCAGTGAGGTAGATGAGGTCACACCAAGGGTGCTCCAGAGCTTCCTGTGAAAAATGAAGTATTTCACTGGATTATAGATTTCTTTCCAATATGTGGAAAATGTGATTATGCCTAAACATACACTATATGACTAAAGGAATGTGGAGATCTGACCATGGGATTAGGATTAGGGTTAGTTAGGGTTGTAAAATTGTAATTGTGCAAACAACACCTCTTAATGTTAGCATTAAAACAAAAAGGGCTGACAGTGAAGTCCAGATTTTGTTGAGCCTATATGCGGCAGAGAAAATACAATGCGATTTTGATTCAGTGCCCATCATTTCAGTGCTCTTAAAAGCATTGTGAATTCAAACAGAAAAAGGCCCTTGAAGGTGTATAGCTCTTGGAGGAGCTCCTCAGTGGGTAGCTCCTCTCAGTGAGTCCTTAGAACTGTTTGGTTCAAAAGCGCTTCATCACACCCATATGTGAGCCTTTCACAAACCGTTCCCCGAAGGTTGTAAGCACACAATTGTAAAGGATGTCTTTGTATGCTGGAACTTCACAATTTCCCTTTGCTGGAAATTAAAAGGATTATGTAGCATAACCGATCTAAAAATTGTAAAACAAAAACAATTTTTTTTTTTTACTGTATTTATATATGAACTGAAGAGTTCATATATAGGGAAAAAAGCCTGGGCTCTGAGAAACATAGTAACAGCTGGGAGTGAAGCTAAAAGCAAATAGCAAGAGCTACTGCATGGCAATATTACAAATCTGTTAATAGTTCATGCAGTGCTGCACTGTCCATAATCCTATATACAATTTTAAAGTAAAAAGTTTACATTTTTTTTTAGAATTGGTGGTTGTTCATGCAAATATTTTTTTTGTTAGTGTGCAATTTTGGGTGTTATTATCCTACCAAAATCAGGTACTGATAGTGTATAGTTTATAATATTTATTGCATAGCACACAGAATATGATATGAGTTGAGTTCAAGTCATACTTGCTTGGGTTGTACCCTGTTACTGTAAATCACTTTGTAGAAAAAATATGTACAAATATTAATATAAATGATTTTAAATCTCACCTTGTACACCTGAGTTCCTCCTAAGACCCAGATGGTCTCTACAAGGTCACTGAGAGGAGGATGAGAGGCCAATTTAACTGCACTGACAAACTCTTCACACACGTAGTGAGCATGCTTTGGGACAGACCTGGGAATGCAGGGATTAAAATTTAAATTGAACTGTTGAGGAGCTTTCAAAGATATGGTTTTCTGAAACATGTTATGGAATGTCCTGGCTACATACAGTAACTAATATACTTAAGCTCAATAATGCAAAATAGTAAATACTAACTGCTTTAGGTCACACATGGATGTTTTATTTGCTAGTGTAGTGAACTAGCTTACATCAGCTCTTTGCTCAGAACCACATTGAGGCTGTTGGCCAGAGGAAAAACACTCTCTGGGCAGGAGAACCAGCTGTATTTACCCCAAATGATCAGGTTCTTCTTACCTAAGATAAGGAAGAAAGCATGTGCATTTATGATCCGTGTAATGATTTATCTAAGCCACACATTTCCAACCCTGGTCTTGTCCTACTCATGTTTTCCCTATTCTCCTAACACAACAAATTGAACCATTCAGCTATTTAACAGCTTTTCCTGAGTTAAAGTGTATGTGATTAAACAATGGAAATGCTTAATTGTGCAGGACAGTGGGCACTCCAAGATCTGGGCTGAGAACCTAAGATCTAACTCAATAACAATGGGTTAGTGCACAAAGTGAGCTCCAAGTGTACTACATCTTTGCATCTAAACTACCAAGAACAAATTGAGCTTGTATTTAAAGTTAGTACACAAAGTTTTCTCCCATCCAAAAATTTCCAAGGTCAGTGAGTGAGTGAGTGAGTAAGGTACCAGTGGCATGAGGAAGTTTCTTACAAATCACTCAATCTTCTCAAAAGCGAAGAGAACACACTTTACCCAAACATATCACTGCACAACGAATTGCAGCAGAGCATGCAGGCATCAGGGCAAACATCCAAATACAATATTTCCTTTGTCTGAATCAGTTTGTGTAACTGAACCCAGCAAAGTGAAAATGATTAGATAGCATCTTTGATGAGTGTGTACTACTCACCTGATTTACACACAGTTGTGATGGTATTCAAAAAGAACTGAAACTCTGTCCTGTATATTGCAAAAAGAGATACATATATTGTGGTAGAGCAGTTTTTACAGTATATACTTCATTACCCCCTAAATCAAGGTGCTTCATTATCCCCTAACTGAAGGTAGTGAGGTGTCAAACCCATTTTAGGTACTGGGACACATTACATTTAGTCCAATATCAAGTGGAACAGACCAAAAAACAATTTAGTTTAGTTTAGACCAATAAATAACACATCAACAACTCCTCTTGAATGTGTTAATGTATATGAAAGATACACTCCAAATGCACAAACAAATCACCTACAAAACAGATGAACAGGATATATCAAGATAAGAAATTTCCCTTGTGTTTGTTTTTTCACTTTTGTCTGATATGTTGTGTTTCTCTGGAAACTTTGACCAAAACTTTTTTGACTGATATCAACTGTCAGTGACCCTGTGCCCACATTGTAGCCTCAGATCGTTGTTCTTTGCTGACAGGAATGGAACGTGTCTTCTGGTGTTGTAGCCCATCTGACATGTTGAGCTTTCTTTTTTGCTTGCCATGGTCGAAAATATGGTTATTTATGTCACCACAGCTTTCCTGACATCTCAGAGTAGTCTGGGTCTCGGTCTCAGACATTATTTTGAGACCAGTCAAGACCACAACTGTGGGGATATCACTAAATTGCCTGTGCATTTTCTGATATATTTATTAATATAATTATTGGATTGACTAAAATATCCCATTTCAAATGCAACCAATCATGAGTGTTGAATAAAGATGGTTTAGTTGATTTCAGCTGTTAGTGTTGGTTTGGATATAGTGTTTTTTCCAATGCACGCGCACATACACACACACAGTAAATGAAATGATGTGTAGTCATTTCTATATGTAAATGCATGCCGACCTAATTTCTGATTAGAAGAATCTATGTTTCCAGTTGAATGTGTAACAGTTTTTCATGCTGTTATTGTTTAAAACACCAGTAGGCTATTTTCTTTTTTTTTTTTTTTCCCCCAGGACATTATAATATTGGCTATACGCCCAGTGCTTGTGCAATATGGCTCTGATCGATTTTCCCTTTTTTTTTCTCATCTTCTAAATGGCTTGCTTTTCTGCCACCCATGTGGCAGCTCTTTGGTCTTCCTGTTGATTTATCTTTAAATGATAAATTATGCAAAACCCATGCCTCAAACCAAGAGCAGACATTTAGAGCTATTAATGGTTTAAATCATTAAATTAAAGTTCCAACATTTTTTGATCACTGAAAAATGCATGTTTAACACATCTAAATGTAAAAATAAGGAAATGGAAGGGGAAATTCTGATCTAACACTCAAGTGGTTCCTCCTTTAGGCACCGCCCATCAATAAATAGTACGTACACAGTATTACAATAAAGCCGCGTGATCCTGACCATGCCATGTATAATGTTTTTTTGGGGGGGGGAAAAAAGCTCTTCACGATCTCTTACGGAAGATTCCACGGAAGGTGACCATCCTTGCCTATGCCCATATTTCTGCACGCTGCCGCCATCAGCCGAACCGGCTTCTGTACTTCATCGCTCGGTTTCATGTTTTCCACACGGCCCCGCCACCACACACACACACACACACACACACAGATGTTCTTCAGGGTCTGAGTTGTGTTTCTCAGAATGACAAACCGCTGCAACACTCCTCTACTCCACTCTCCTGTTGAATCGGCGCTGGGAACATCTGGAGTTTCGCCAGAGTTGCCAGATCAGAAAGAATAATTCTTGCTATATTAGTGTTTTAAACACACTACAGGAAAAAACATACACTATAACATTTATGGTTAATTACTTCTATGTAAATTCTCAATAAAAACCGCCAATGCGATAACATTTCTCTTAACATGACAAATAGATTGAAATTCATTAATCTGGCAACACTGAGTGCGCCGGGGGATGGATAAACCACAAATCTTCCTCATCTATGTACAAGCGCCCTAGTCTGTGTAATAATGTCTTCTACGCCCTATTCAGAACACTCAGCGCA
Organism: Synodontis membranacea; assembly: GCA_025674565.1. NCBI lineage: Eukaryota > Metazoa > Chordata > Actinopteri > Siluriformes > Mochokidae > Synodontis > Synodontis membranacea. Next base: position 26,462,967 of record JAOVYU010000042.1, read on the forward strand.
TAATCAGAAGTCATTTGGGACAGAACGCGTGAGCTTATCATTGGTACAGAGCAGACAGGTAGGACTGAGGTTATTTCTGTGCTTCTGTGTGGGCGACGTGGCCGTTTAACAACTGTGCTGTATTTTTGCCCTACAGCAGACGATTTCCCAACTCCTTTACCACTGGAAATCAGACCACTCGGTTTCAGATTACCCAAGTTAACAGTGAAATGTTAGATTACAAATTTATGATTTAATGCCAATAGAGCACATACAAAATAAAAACAAATAAACCGATATTGTTTTCCATATAAAAATATATCATGAGTCTGCCAATAAGCCAACAAAAGTACATGCATATTTACATAGCAGGCTGTACTGTCCGTAAACAGACTACAACTATCTCAAGATAAACATCATTAACTCTTTACACAAAAATAAGTAGTGGGTCATTTTTTAAACTTGAACATATGTCACGAGACCCTTTTTTGATGGACTGATTATTACTATAATCATTAAAGTATTAAATGCATTCGTGGCTGTATAATAAGATATTATAAGCACTGCATATCTTTATGGCACCAGATACACCAAGATGAAGAAACCCATGCATGCAAATTTTCCAAACTTCTGGAATACTGTACTGCAAAGGACGCTTAAGCATGGAAATGTAGCGCAGGGACACACAGTCAACTAGACATAAAACCAGTAAACATTTTTTTAAACCATTTGTACAAACACTAAAACATTGAACATGCACTGGTGTAAATGCATATAATATGAATATGTATAGCTTATAAACTGGATTTACAGTCACATGTCTCACACATTAAGCTTTACTTTAAGTAAGTCTTTACTTTAAGTAAGCACTACAGACTAACATACAGGGCACATACTATCATAAAAGTGATAAGAGCAGTTAAGCAATATCTTAAAATTCTTAACTACTATCATTTGGACTACATCCTGCTGGCAGCCTGAGGAGAGACAGGTGCCTTTTTCACTGTGAGTGTGTGCTTTTGTCACTGTTAGTGTGGCTCATCACTGTTCTGTTTCTGAATCTTGCAACCACTGCTTGATCTTGGCTCTTCATTATGTCGCTTTAAAGTGGCTGTTGCTCTGCCTAAAAAAAAAAAAAAAAGGTTAATTGACAACACAAGTACTCAATGTTCCCTTGCATGGGTGTGTCTGTCATCTGATCTTGTTTCAGTAAAATATGAAATTCCTTTGGCATGCACGCTATTTCCCACAAAGTACAGCCCAGCTCTTAATTATTATGTCCTTGGCACGTTATTTGTGTGTATGGAGGACAGTGCGCGGCTCACCTCTCTGTGTTTGCTTGGTGTCTTGTCTCCAAGATTTTACTCCACCAGTTCCTGAAACACCTTTTAAAACAGCAAGATCAGTCATTCAAATAGGCTGAATGCAGGCCCCTTTACCCTACCTTTGTCCCTGACTGACTGATATCTGTAAATTAACAATATGGTGTGTAATAAAAAATCAGTTCCTTGTTGAAAAAGAAAATATTACATCTAGATGTAGAAAATGCATGAAGAAAACATTAGCCCTATATGTGACTACATAGCAACTTCAATACACATCTGCCTGTGGCTGGGCATCAGTGCCAGTTAGTTGCTCAGTGTAGGGCAAAATCTTCCTGAATGGTGGCTGGGTTAGTTGCAGGTAGATAGATAAACAAGCCTTAAAGTCAAAATAAAAACAACAAATTACACGGTCTATCTAAAAAAAAAAATAATAATAATAACATGAAAAAGCACATTTTATTGTAATTTATTAAAATTGGAAAATTTCATATAACCCATATTCTTTAAATGTAAAGTGAAATATTGCAATAAATATTTTGTCTTAACTGTGATGATTATGATTTTTTCATGAAAATCAGAAATCCAGTATCTCAAATTATCAGAATGTTTGTTAAGATCAATAAAAAAAAAGGATTGCAGAAATATTCTACGGCTGAGAAGTGTTCATTTATACAAGCAAAACTTGGTTGGGGCTCCATTACCACGAGTTACTGCATCAATGCAGCGTGGCATGAAGCCAATCAGTTTGTGGCAATGCTAAGGTGTTATGGAAGCCCAGGTTGTTTTGATAGCGATCTGCTTTCAAACCTTCAGCTCATCTGTATTTTTGGGTTGGGTGTTTCTTATCTTCCATTTCACAATACCCCATACACTCTGTATGGGGTTCCAGTCAGGCAAGTTGGCAAACCATTTGCTGATGTCTAATCAGCAGTCTTCCCCATGATTATAGTTGCATGTACTGAACTAGACCGAGAGACACACAGTATTTATACTGTTTGAACAGTAATTTGCTCAAACTTGAAATTAAATATTCTAATAATCGGAGATGTTTATTACATTTCTTTGAGCTGAAGGCCACAATTATCAAAATTAAAGTAATAAAATACTTTTACATTTAGTTTATATGTAATGAGTCTAGAATACATCATTTTTTTTTCTTAAATAACTGACGGAAAATATTGCACTCTTTCCATGGTATTCTAATTTTTTTTAGATTCACTAGTATACAATTTAAATCTGCCATAATGTACGGCAGTGGCAGGTCTGGGTCATGTGCATTACATGCCATTGTCTGTGACAACTGGATAAACAAGAAAAGACATAAACGGGGAATTCAAGTGTATCTACAATTAGAAACTAGGCTTAAGCTTGGTTTACTGCAGCCAAACATTTCATAACCCTTTTAATGACATAATTCCCCTCCCTAAATAACCAGCTGCTTCATTGCTGGAGCTCTATCATGAAAAGTTAAAGTTACCTGCAGCATCGCTCTCCTGTGTGCTGTCCGCAGAATTCAGACTTGCTCCTGCACCTTCACCGTTGCCACTGGTGTTGGATGGCACAGAGGCCAGAAGCCCTAAAATGCATAAAGATTAGTAACAATAATTCTATATGTACAAGCATAAACACTGACCTTTTGTGAAATTTTCTTTTTCTCACCATCCCAAATTTAGCCATTTCCCATTTCACTGGCTAGTTCTTTCATAATCTCACAGCAGCGTTCTTGAAAGTTAAAATGCACTTCCTCTGAGGCACATGAAGCCAGAGACCATATCTTTTCACAATGTTGCTCTATATTAAGGGAGCTAAATGCATTTGGAGGACAAGGCTAATTACATTTTGTTAAACTAATCTGCATACATGATGCCCAAAATTGGCTACCGTTGTCCTCTCTTGGACTCCCAGCCATGAGTGGCAATGGCATAGTCAGTATACATGCAATTCTACTTTATACAAGCAGTGCACCACTTTTTAATACTTATGTTTACATGATACCTAATAACTAAGTGTTTAGTTACACCTTCCCCCAGTTGTTCACAATCAAATATCAACGTCTGAACTAATACTTACCAAGTCCTCTGTAACATGACAGTTGCTGGTAGATCTGTTTCATGCGCTCAATGTTTATTCTACTGGCCTCAGCATGGTTGACCATGGGCTTGGGGTAGTGTGTCCCAATGATACACTTAGCAAGCTTCTGTACACTTTCTGGTGCATTCCAAGGGTCGTATATATATTTGGCAGGAAAACCCCTCAATATAGGCAAATACCGGCTGCATACAGAAAGTTAAATCTTCATATTATTGCTTTGTTTGGAATATTCATTACAGTTAATTATTAACCCTAGTAAGTCACGTACAAAATAATTTTGAGCAGTACCGTAAGCATAAAATATATACAAGTGGTATAACTGGGCGAAAAAATACTACCGTATATAGTCTCCATTGGGATCAGTGCGGCGACCAAAACCCACTGGGCAGTAGCAGTGGAAAAACTGCTGAAAAAATGAGCTGCAGGAGAGCCACATCCAGCTGCCTGCATTAACACTCCAATCCGCATCCAGCAACAACTCTTCAAACACCTGCACCACACACACACACACACACACACACACACACACACACACACACACACACACAAATGAAGAAAAGTTGCAAAGGAATATTATATTACAATAATAAATATTGTCTTTTGATGCAACTTTGCCTTTGCAAATTTTCTTTATGAATGTCTTTTTCCTTCTAGATAATAAACCAATGACAATACCATCTACTGAGATTTACTGACAGAATGCAACCTTACCATGAAATTAAATTGAAGATGGAAACCATTACATAAAGTCAACAAAACAAGCAATAAACAAACAACTGAAAGAGAATAACAATATACTGTGTGTATAGGTTTGTCTATGAACTGGAGTATATTACATGGAATAGATTATTTTGATGTACAAAATACAGTCTTATAAAATGCTTACATCATGATACAGTTCTTTTTATTTGATTGTCAGGACATATGGCAAATGATTAAAACAAACAGCCTTCTCTTCCCACCTTGACGCCTTCCTCCCAGCTGATCCACAGGTCCCCTCTGGTGAGGAAGCACGCAACAGCATGCCTTGCTAGGTGATGGACCCACCCCTCCTGCCTCAGCTGTGTCATGATGGCATCAATCCAGGGAAAACCTGTCCTGCCCTCTGCCCACTTTGCTAATGCCTCTGGGTTACGGTCCCATGGAATCTGCACACAGATTGGGTTGCCCTCCATCTTGTCAAAGCATGGCCTGTTTGTGGCGGCTGTGTAGAAGAACTCTCTCCATAGCAACTGGCCGAAGAGAGACAGTGGAGGGACGCTATTTTTCTTTACCTAACGTTGACAGAGAAATAGTGAATAAAACTGTTGTTGAAGATTGAATGAATAAATTATTGTAAGAAACTAAGACAAAGCAGCACATAATACATATATATCCAGCTTGTAGCCTTGTACTCACCTTTCTGTACAAGTCTGTGAGTTTATAGTAGAACAGTCTACAGGAGAGGCATCCAAAGCGAAGATAAGGGCTCAGACCTGTAGGGCTGGCCAGTAACGAATTTGCATTCATCCTGGGACGCTCAAAGTTAGCTACCCATGCCTACATAAAGACATAAAAGCAAATAACATGTAAATGCGAGATTAAGCATATGGGATTTTGCTTTAGACATCTGCTACTGTTGTGAACATGCAGGCAGCTTACTGTTTTGCAAGAGAGTGGTGGAGGGATACATGGAAAAAATAATTGATTCATAGCCACTATTCAACGACCTATACTCGCAAAAGGCCTAATAACATAATAACATCATTATTGCCAGAGCACCACATCACTATCTGCCTTCATAAAGCCTTGATCCCACATCAACACGCTAAAATGCATGAAATGCACGAGAAAATCCATATCTCTGTATCATTACCGAAGCATATAAACTGCATTAAATGGAAATCAAGATGCTTGTTAACAGCAGGTCTGTCTGAGAGTTGTTTCTGCATACCTTTCTCTCCAAATGTCTCTCCAGACGAGTCAGAGCCTCAGTCTCTCCTCCTGGCCACACAGCAGATGGCAGACCCTCAGTCTCAAAACCTACACCAAAAGACACAGGTTACGAACTAGCAGATGTACACATACTGTATACATATAAGTAAGCAAGAAAGCTAGTAAGTAAGTAAATAAATATATCTTACCAAGCTCCTCCAGTGAGGGCACACCAAACCTCTCGTCATGGTCATCACCAACGGGTATGTTACACTTGCTTAATATCTCAGCAGTAATGGTCTCTGCTGGTATTTCCACAGCATCCATTCTACTGATTATTGTCTGAAAGCGCTTATAGGTGAGAGGTGATTGCCCACCATTTAGCTCAATGATCCTAATATGACAGACATGGACAGTGGAGAAACAGAACATGTGGTAAACAAAGGTCACGGTTTTTTTTTCTTATGCTGTGTTTATTTTTATAACCGTTTTATAAGGATTTTCGTTTTCTTATATTTTCTGTTTAAGTTTATCAGTCATTGTAAGGGAAAAGCTGACAATGTATACTAACTAATCATAACCCCTAGAAGGTGTACTGAGCGAGATTCCTGCCGTAGTTATAAATTAGAGGATTAATTTAATTTAATTTAACTTAGCCCATATGAGATCTATAAAAAAATCGGTCACTGAGCCATTAGGCTCTGAACAGATGGTTGTTTTATTTCCAACTGTGGCAGGGCACGCCAAGGGCCTTGCTGATAAGGTGGCACGGAAACTCGCTTTGCACACAGTCTAAAAACTGTATTCATGGGTATTCTAAAATCATATATAGAGTGATGTCTGCCTGGTAACAATCATATGAGAGCTAGAATATAGAATATACACGAATATAGTGTAATTCGAGACCACTGTGACTAATCAATCATATAGAGATCCCCAATTTTAAAATTACCCTTGTTATGAATGGTGCCTTGTTTAGGATAAACAAGATAGAAAGATAGAAAGATGTTTACTGAAAGATGTTTTTGTCGAGGATGTTATGTTTTCATCGAAGTAAAATGTTTGGGGTTTATCAAGGATGTTATGTTTTTCTCAAAATGCATGTTATAGTTTGTGTCAGAAATAGGTATTTTCGCTCAAAGAGGGACAAAAGCTATGGGGCGTTCTAATCTAACTTAATGGTGCCAAAGCCTGTTTAACAGAAACAGGAAGTCTAAACATTAGCAAAGTTTTATAAATATGATCGATAATACCGATGGTCAGACCATCCTGAACAATTTGTCCTTGTGTATAGCGCGTAAACACCTCCTGATCTTACGATATGTCACGCGAGCATCTCATGATTGTCATATGATTCTTGTTGATTGAAGACTATATAAGTGAAAGTCAGATCTGTACATTTCATCATTCTCTGGTATCTTGTGTACTAGGGTGTGATCTCTGCATCTTTAATTTCTGGCCGAATAAATATCTTTACATTTATCGTGAGTCTCTGTTTGAGTTTCTGTTTGACGACCGTGAAGAAGATTCTCCTCGACACCATATTTTCCAATAACCTTTTCACCCATCTTTACTTATGGTGCCAATAATTCAGGACCTGACCATACACTGTTCTTAAGTAAACAAAATAAATACTTACTCAGTATGTGAATTGCTCCTGTAACACTATAATTTCCCTCCTCTATCTAAGTACTCTATCTATCTACTCTAAATTTGCTGAGTAGTTTTTTCAAGTTGCACATTTTATGTAAAAAAATCAAAACAACAAAAAAAAAACTCTAGGTATTAAAGCCCATTCCTTATTTTGCAACAGTGAAGAGTCACCAAGCACCATTCTGCATATTTCTTCATTCTGAATTAGACTGCCTCAGTTGCAAATTGCTTGGAATAAAAGTGCCTGCCAAATGTAAAAGCAAGATGACAAGCCATATGGCGATATGCGCAGATACACACTCACTTCTCTGGATCATAGAGTGTGTGGGAGATTCGAACGTTGACCTCCACCCCTGCCTCATTGGCCAGCTTCTTGATGGCTGCATCCCGCTCCTTCCCAAATGGTTCGGAGTCATACTCGTATGATAGATGCGTGATCTTCCACTCCTACAGTAAAGAGCATTCATATGTATATCACATTTACAATAACATTCAGCTTTCTCACACTGATTCTCCTATCTTCTAAACTTATCGGATCATCAACTCCAAAATATTTAAATGGACAACATACTTTCTGTGGCATAAATATAGGCCACGGTTCTTCCCACAAAAGTGCTGCAGATTAACACCTACTGCATGTTAATGCACAAAACACTTGACAGACTGTCTGTCATCTGCAGGATTATGAATCTGAATGAAAAACAAGTTCCTATCTGCCACTCTACCACAAAGAATTCATTATTTGTAGAAATTTTAATTAAATAGCTTTTCTGTTTTTACTTATAATGCCTGTTGTTTCAAGGTGCAACTTTGCTACTTTTTATTCATTCCTAAATTAAAAATATACTAAATGTTATGCTATTTTTTGCCACTCCCACTCTGGGGCAAAAAAAAAAATAGGTCAAGCTGCAAAGAAAGGCAGTAAATTAAGAAAAACAGTATCAAAGTGGTTAGTGACCGATTTTTTGGAAGTTCATTTACCTTGAAAAGCCTGGGAAAGACATCAGCGGGCTGACCTCTGATAACATACAGGCGAGAGTTGAGTTTGCGTAGGCTGGCATCCAGGTCTTCCAGACACTGCAATAAAAACCTGAAATACAGCAAAGGGCAAGAACAGCACCAATAAAAGTTTTACAGTCATGTTTACTGGCTATTGTGGGTACTATAATTTTTAAAATATTGTTTATAAACAAGCGAAAACAAGACATTTTGCCTACATGTGGTTTATGCCAGACTTGACCATTATAAATGAAAGACATGTGGGATTGATAATGCTCCTATCACATGAAACATAGAGTCTCTAAAATATTGTGTACAATACTGGCCTGTGAGCAAACAAAAAGTTTGCAATAATCTGGGAATCCTGCTAGCATATAACAAAAAGAACTACTAGAGAAACAAAACAACTGATCTAAAGTGGTAAGTGTGTTATGAATGAAGAATAAATAGATGTTATAACAAGTTTTATCCATTAAAATAAAGCATCAACATGTATGATACTCCGGGCCCTATAGAAAAAGTATACCACTGGGAATGAATCTTTATAAGCAGCACAGAATTAACGCTCATCTGTTAGTGTTCCTTTAAAAAAGTTGGCAAGCTAGCCAATCAATGCAATTAAATAACCACATCTTTATGTCATCCAAGATCTAGAGCGAGCTGATTTTGCACTAAATCACTAATTTCATCAAATTTTGGAAAGACCTTCAATCTTAAACAAGGTCTAGGACAATTTTTGTCCTGGCAGGACTTGGGCATATTTAGACTCATAAGGGCTAAATCCTGTCTGAGCTGCATTTGAACTTCTGTTGGCTTGTCAGGGGCATCACACCGAGACTGGGTCAGCAGGGCAGCGTCCAGTCCAGCCTGGCGGCAGACTTCCCAAAGACGTCTGAGCCACTCAATCCTCATCTGGCCAGGACAGGTTTTTTTTTTTTTTTGTACAGACGATATCTATTGTGAATTGGTAAGGCATGTAGCATTTTAGATTGCGAAAAAGGTACGACAGGAGTCCTTTTTCTGCTTAAGTTTTATTCAGGCTTCATGCACTTAAAATACTCAAAATACACACTTGCTTCCCTGCTTTTAACCTAAAAAAAGACTCAATATTATCAATAGCTCAAAATAGCTCATTGCTAAGTAGAAAGAGTCAGAAATGGGGATGTGGGACAGATGTAACCTGTGCATTTGTGAAATGATTTATCAGCTTACATAAAGGGATGTACTAGGCAAGACTTTCATAAGATTATTCAGTTATTATTCTGTATTATTGCCTGTCCGTGCTTATGTGCTCCAGCAGAGGGACTGGGGTATATGTGTCTAAAAGGAGTCGTGGCGGCTGCAAGAGGAAGAAAAGTAGGTCAGAGCTGACTGTGGAATGTGGTAACTGTCACTGCTGGCACAATGACCCAGTTCCATCAGTCCTGTGCTAGGGAGGGAGACGTGGGTCCGCTCCATGTTACGTCATCACCCAACTGTGGGAGTAAAGCCTCGTATTAAGATCTCACACTACTATAGACAGACCATTCTTTAAGACGGATGTACCATCCACCTTTCCTACGCTCGACACAGCATTAGGGTACATAATACCTTATTTTTAAAATGGCATGCAAGTGGTTTACAAAATATAACGCTGTTGCTGTATTAAAGAAACTAAGTTGTGATTTGAAAGAGGTTGTGTTCAGCCAATGTTGTGCTTAAATTAGAGAAAGTACATCAACAGTAATCTTGAAAACCAAGTGTACTGACTTCATTAGCACTTTCTGTACGTAATCAAGGATTAAAATGTAACAGAAGTGTTTGTAAGAGTTGCTCTAAAGGACAAAATGTTAATTTTCAGGGGAGGGAAGTCAGTTTGGGGAAATAGTGGGCTTGACTACTCAGGAGCCACTGGGGCAACAAAGCACATATGAGGAACTGTTTTATAAACCCAAATGCACACAAAGTCCTCAAGTTGAACAGCAATTTAAATATTAAAAACCTTCTAGACCTGAAGAAACAGACATGCGTCCATTTCAGCACACCATGTCAATCAATTTCAATTTCATGACCTGCAAGTAAGATCAGATCTCAGATAATGTGCCAGCTAGATAATACACAATAGACTAAATTTAACCTTATTGCTTTCTTAGTCAAATAAAATTTATTTATAGAGCACATTTAAAACAACAGCGTTGACCAAAGTGCTTTACATTACAATTAAGTAAAAAAAAAGTATTGTGTTGCAATTTTTGTGGCCTAATAAATATCATTAATTGTTTATCAAAACACCCCATAAAAACACGTGTTTTAGGTAGTTGATTAATCAAGCACGGAGTCCAGCAAGATTTGTATTCGTCATTGATTTCTATTCTAATTAAACAGTGGAAAAAATCTCAACGCATTTCTGCAGTCAAGACCAGGTTCACTGTTTCGAAAAGGTGAATTTGAGCTAGATGATAATCCAAGACGTGGTAGAGTAAAAGGAAACAGAAGACGAGGAGCTGCAGAAACCGCTGGGTGAAGATGCGACACGGTCGACCCGAGAGCTGGCAAGACGTTTGAATATGGATCATTCTACTGTTCGAAGGTGTCTGAAGGCAACGGGAAAGTTGGTAGGTGGGATCCGAATGCACCTTCAGAGAGAAATGTCACTCAGCAGCTTAACACCTGCATTACACCTTTATCACGAGCTCCTCAATCCTGGAGAAATTGTCAAACGCAGGACCTTACAATGACCATATGATCAAATTAAGATGGGGGGAGACAATGAACTTCATCATCATCCTCTTTCATGACAGCACAAGGCCACATGTTGCAGAAGCCACAAAATTTGAAGCCTTGGGTGGGAAGTTTCTCTCATCCTGCCAACACACAGGACACAGCACTATCGGATTTCCACTTGTTTGGGTCACTAAAAAACACATTCTCTTGGCCAACATTTACAAAAAAAAAAAAAAAGTTGATGATAAATGACAGATGAATTCATTTACTCAAAACCCGAATCCTTTCATTCTTTCCCAGATAAATGACAGTCATAGCATCTAACCCTGAAGACGTATTATTTTAGAAATAATGTTTGTCCAGAAATGCACCACTCTAATAATAAATTGTCTTTTACTCTTGGTTGTGTTCTTCTTGTTGTTATCTACCCCATGCACTACCCCTTTATGATGCTCCTGTCTCTTCCAAGATGAACTACATGTCTTACCTCCATCTATTGATTCCCACGTTGGACGAACCTGCAAACCAGGGGTCGAGGATGTAAACACAGCGTAGAGTATCTGCCCCTGCTACACACTCCCGGAGTGAGGGGTTATCGTGTAACCTCAAGCCCTTCCTGAACCAGTGCACCGCCTGAACCCCCATAGTACTCCACTCCTTCACACAGGCTTCCTAGAATACAGGGACTTCGAAGAACTTGGACAAGTCTACGTCACAGTCTACAAGGACAGGGCCGGACTGAGAACTGATCAGCACACAGGAGTACAGCAGACTGCCCGAGACTTTAACCTTGCTCGAGGAAAACCTTTTCCATGCTGCTGCTGCTGCTGCTGATGGACCCCAGGTGAACACATAAACACTGCTCACATACGGGTACTACAGAGGAACGGACATCATCATTCGGTCTGGTGTTTCTTCAGTAAATCAACAGCGACAAGAGCTGTAAAGATGAAAAAAAACCCGACAATTAAAAAATTAAATAAATCTGATATAGTGACAGAGTCAGCAGTTAGTCGGCTATCTTCTGGAGTAGCTAGCCCAGGTAATAAAGCACGGGGAATAAAGGGGAAATAAAAACAGAAGAAAAGAAACGGTCGAAATTCGTCCGTCGTGTCGGTTTGCTCAAACGGGTACTCCAGTTAAACACAGCCGTGATCCTCCTTATAATCCTCCACGAGCTTATTATTGTAGCGTAGTACCGGTCTCGCGCGCGACCTCTCCGTTTTTATTCCAGCTCGAGAGCTCCAGGCGCTAGAGACTCCGCCCACACGCTCCGAACCGCACATACTGTACACTAGTGATGGGGCACGGCAGTTCTTTTAGATGAGCCGAATCACTAGAATCAGTTCACTAAAAAGATTCGTTCAAAAGATTTGTTCACCGAATCACCGAAGTTCAGACCGGGGGGTGGGGGGTGATTGAACTGACGGGGAAAAGTTTTGTTCAAATGATTCGTTCACCGATTCACCGAATCATTCAGTGCTTCGCGGGCAAGAACCGACGTGGGGTGGGGGGGGGGGGCAA
>JAOVYU010000042.1:26475254-26487418 GCA_025674565.1 Synodontis membranacea
GTGATTCGGTTCAGTTCGTTCACTTAAAAGATTCGTTCTTTTGAACGAATCGTTCGCGAACGACACATCACTACTGTACACGTAACTTGGATGTCACGTTTTTTACGGTGTGTTTTTTTTTTTAGCCCTCGCGTAAAAAAATTAAACGCACGACTTTTATATTAGCAATTAATTTGCCCCTAAAACGAAATGTAAATTATAAGGCATAATGAAAATATTACAACAGTCCGTACACAATTAGTAAAAAAAAAATAACGTACATCTTCAGACAGACTGATTGGATAGAAGCGCAGTACCCGGATGAACACGTGAACTCAGAGGGGCGTTGCCTGTCCGGGCTGCTGATGGAGCGTTTCAGAAAGCCGATTGAGTTAAATAACTCTGGTGTGTCGGGACACGGTTTGGGAAAATTCTCGAGTTTTCCGTGTTAATGTAGGTCAGGTACTATGACACTGTTAGGTGTGATGCAAACCTGCTTGGTGGCAGGATAAATTAAATTACAGCAGGTTTAAAGAAACGGTATTCAAACAGACCTGTCCTTCAGTAAGGATTCTGTAGTTACTGAAGATATGTCTATTGAACTTAATTAAATATCACTTCATTAATATTGTCATAATCTGATTAAATAAAATAATTTTTCTCTTTGTTGAATCAAGAACTCTTTGCCAACTTTTCAGACAGCAGCCAAAGAAGCCAGGGGCTAAATACTTTTCGGATATTATCAGTAGTCTCATAGACCCTAAATTTTATTTAACACTATAAACTCTTGTCTAATCCCCATGTCACTCCAGATATTTTGAAGCATCGATTGATTACTGTAAGGTGTTTTTGAAGTTTTTTATTGGTAAAATTAAAAGCATTAAGTCTTTCTTCACTACCTTTCTGTCTGATACTTCACTTAACTGCCCAGTAGTCACAGCTACCTTTGACCAATTCCATCAGGTTTCTTTTGATGAGCTAAGGGCACATGAAACCTACAACTTCATCCCATGACGTGGTCCCTTCACATGTTATAAAAGATGTTTTTGACATAATTGTACCTAGCATTCAGGTCATCATTAATTCTTGTCTTGCCTCTGGTACTGTCCCTGCATGCTTTAAGCATGCTTTTATCCAGCCCATGCTCTAAAAACAGAACACTGATGTAAATTGTCCAAATAATTATCACCCTATTTCTAAACTGTCATTTATTTTGAAAATTATGGAAAAAGTAGTCCTCTCACAGCTGTTACCTTTCTTAAATTCCGCTGACATATTGGAACCCTTTCAGTCAGGCTTTAGAATCCTCCACAGCACTGAAACAGCCTTGTTAAAGGTGACTAATGACTCGCTACTTACACTGGATTCAGGTGATAATGCGGTTTTGATACTATTAGATCTTAATGCTGCCTTTGATACTGTGGATAATGATATTCTTTTAGCGCATCTTGATCACTGGGTCAGAATTAAGGGTACAGTTCTTCTGTGGTTTGGCTCGTATCTTAAAAACAGGGCCTTTTCAGTATCTTTAGGCCAGTTCTCCTCATCCTCTGCCCCTGTCTCTTATTTAGTTCCTCAGGGGTCCATTTTAGGACCAATCCTCTTCTGTCTGTATACAGTATGCTTCCATTAGGGAATATAATTAGGAGATTTAACATATCTTTCCCTTTTTTATGCTGACAATTCTCAGCTCCCACGTAAATCTAGTGAGTCATTGCAGGCCCTACTCGACTGTTTGGAGGATATTAAAGTCTGGATGGCACATCACATTCTCCATAACTTTCAACATTCTAGGTCCCTCTAAACACAGCAGTTTAAGCTACCTTACCTCTTATCTTAAGCCATATGCAAAAAATCTGGGTGTAATTTTTGATTCTGAGCTTTGTTTTGACGAGCAGATTTCTTCTGTCATCAAAAATAGCTTTTATCAGTTAAGAATTATTGCCAAGCTTAAATCATTTCTGTCATACCATGATTTGGAAAAGGTTATCCATGCATTTGCTACTTCATGGTTTGACTACTTCAACTCTCTCTACTTGGGTCTCCCTCAGTCTTTACTTACATGTATACAGATGGTACAGAATGCTGTGACTAGACTGTTGACTGGGACTAAAAAAGTGGGAGCACATTACCCCAATCCTGGCTTCACTTCACTGGCTCCCTGTTCATTTTAGAATTCAATTTAAGATCTTATTGATGGGTTTTATGCTCTTAATGGGCAAGCCCCAACTTATATTAGCAATCTCATTCACCTCTAGGTCTCTTAGATCTTGTGACAAAGCTTTGCTTCGTGTTCCTCAATCTAGACATAAACAAAAAGGTGACAGGGCCTTTGCAGTTGCCACCCAATATAAGAAGTGCTCCAACTCTTTTTGCTTTTAAATCAAGGTTAAAAACATACCTGTATTCCATGGCCTTCTTGGCTCTCTGATGTATCATTTTATTTTTTATATATTGTATGTGTGTGTATGTGAAAATGTATAATCTTTCTGTTTTTTAGAATTTTTTATGAATTGTAATTTATTTTTATTATTGTTATATTTACTCACTGCCACTGGAAGCCTCTTTTTATATAAGACTAGCAATTTGTTTAAAAAGTTCTGCAGAACTGAAGGTTTAACCTGATTCAAAACTTAGATTTAAAAAAAGGATATTATTTATTCATTATTCTTGTTCAAGATTCAAGATTTGAGTTCTAGGACAGTTCATCAATCAAGAAAAAAACAATACACTAAACAATAAAGTGGAGGACAAGGCAACAAGACAGGGCAAGACCTGTCATTAATATTTAATAGCTAAGGCCTCACTTATCTGTGCTCAAAAGATTTAATTGCTAGCTTAATTTTCTTTTTTATAGATTAAGTAGGTCTATCTGGTAATCATATTGTTATCATATTTTGTTTAGTTATTCAAATTGACCTTAGGCCTAACATATTGTTAGGCAGCTAGCAAAAGGTTAAAAATGATGTTCAGTAAATGTTCCTCTCTGAAGCAGCAACACAATCTCCTCACCTTCTTCCTGTAATGATAATACACATTTTGGATGTGAGTTACAGACATCTGGTAAAATCAAGGCAAATGTAATATACAAATGTGTTTAGACTGATGCTGTACTTCTGTTTCACAATCTTTGTTGATGTCATCAACCTTGTTACACTTATTTCTGTCATGTTACCATTCTATTTGTAACTTTGGACTTGATAAAACACACTGGACCAACGCCAGCAGATGACATGGAACCCAAAATCATCACAGACTGCACTGGACTTCAATCACCTTCTGTGTCTCTCCTCCTGTTCCACCAGACTCTAATGAAATACAGCATTTTTTTTTCATCTGAAAATAGGACTTTGGACCACCAAGTAACAGTCCAGTTGTTTTTCTCCTTAGCCCTTGTAAGACACTTCTGTCTCTGGTTAAGGAGTGGCTTGATGTTAGGAATGTGACGGTTTTAGCCCCTTTCCTGAAGCCATCTTTGCGTGGTGACTCAGTATGTATGTTGCTTGAATAGTAATTTACTAAAACTTGAAAATGGGATATTCTAATAATCTGAGATGGTGTTATCTATTTTTTTTTTTTGAGCTGTAGGCCATTAATATCAAAATTATTATAGAAAAATGCTTGACACATACGTGTAATGGTAAGTGTAGAATATATTACATTTTTTCCTTAAATTTCTAATAGAAAATATTGCACTTTTCCCACGATATTTATTTATTTATTATTATTATTATTTATTTTTTAGATATCTAATATCTAATAGCTAATATCGTATGCAATTCTTTTATAAGCTGAAGGTGAGGTCAGTGAACACTAGATGGCAGTATACCATCAGAAAAGCTTAATCTAACATGGGACGCGTAGACAACTGAGTAAATAACATAGAGCGCGCGAGAAAATGTGATCAGTGGGGTTGAGTCTTCTATTAGAACTCACTTTCTATGTGAATATCTTCTGCCACGTGACTGAAAAAACTGACCCTGCTTGAGTGTTTTAAAGGCAACCGCTTTTAAAAGAGGATTCTAACCGGATCAGTGTCTTTGACTAGACCAGAAGTCACATCATGTTCACTCCTGAAAATGTTAATGAAACTCTGAGTAGAATATTTCTCCAGAGCTTTCTTGTGTTTGTAAAGCCTTCTCCAACTGCTGAATGTTTTTCTAATGTTCAGCTCTATCTAGAGAAATAAATGACCTTGACAGTTAATGTAAATGCCTCTGAGCTCCCAGGACTCACCCCCTTCAGGATATGTGATACATCATGCGTTACATTAAATATTAATTAAGAAGAGTCTTGTTGCCTTAGCCAGGTGCATCTGATCCCTATCACTTTTCTCGGGACATATGTTGCATTTGAATAGAATTATAAGCAGGTTATTGATCAACAAAGTACACTTTATGTATCCATCTTCATCAGAACAGAAAACTGGCCTATTTAAAGCAAGCATATAGGATGCACTTGACAAACTGTTTAGGACTTTAACCCTACAGACTGCTTGTCTGCTGTTGCTTTCAAGGGCAAAACGGCCATTTGAGGCAAAGTGCTGTTCATTCAAGTGGCGCTTGTATCCAAATGTGAAATCTTGACATTCGGGGGGGAAAAAAAGTCCAGACCACAGAGGGCTTATTTTAAATGATGCAAATGAATGGAAGTAATGAAACACGATTCAAGATCATTTGATTTTAAAGGGTCTGTCCAAACCGCATATTAGCCTACCGCAAATAACTGGACTACAGTGGGCTATATAATAAAGAAGTGCATATTAGGCTGTAATAGTTCAGTACCGAGGGGTGTGTAGGGGACTAGTACGGCTGATTTTTGCGACGTCGCCAGTGCGCCATGGACTACTTGTTTACAGTGGCGATGTTTTCACACGAGTGTTGTTGGATTTACGCTTCATCTCTCTTATGGCCCCTCCTTCCTTCCACAGCTACTTCAGCACCCTTAACTGCGGTGCAGTGAGCGCGCCATACACACCGCTGCAGGCGACTTTCAACATCACCTCAAACCATCTGAGCTGTTTGTTTTACTTTCCCATCCGGCACAGCATCATTGTTTATATCGAAGCCCTTTGTCAGAACTTTATTTCTGTTGGCGCCGAGCTTGCGGGACACTATGCGGCGCAGCCATGGCGAAGAGGGCTAAATCGGTCACGAGGACCCTGGAGGATTTGACACTCGACTCGGGTTACGGCGGAGCGGCGGACTCCTTCAGGTCGTCTAGCTCATCGCTGTGTTGCTGTCCCGAGGCGCACGCACCGTACGCGCATGGAGCGAACTGCTGCCGCCTAACCGACCGCATGCGCAGTCGCCGCGGCAGCTCGGACACGGTGAACGCCGCGCCGGTGGACGACGGCGAGACGCTGGAGTGCCCGGGCCTTTGCGCCAGTCTTCCCGAGCTCGACGAGGTGCCGTGGAGCCTCGCGGACGTGCAAGCGGTGCTCGGTAAGCAAGGCGACCCGCGATGCGCCACTACGAGCGCCGAGTTTCTTGCCAGGCTCTCGACGCTGCTTAGTCGCGCACTGGTGCGCACTGCCATGGAGGCGCGGCGGCTGAGCCTGCGCTACGCGCGCTGCACCAGGTACGAAGTGCAAAGCGCCGCCAAAATGGTACTGTCTTGGACCATCGCGGCGAACTGCGCTGCCGCCGCGCTCGGCGCGCTCTCCACGTACACCATGAGCACGGAGGACAGATACAGCCGCGGCAAGTCGGAGCGCTGCGGACTCGTTTTCAACGTCGGGAGATTTTTTCGGTGGATGGTGGAGAGCAGCGTGGCGTCGAGGATCCACGAGCACGCCGCTATCTACCTGGCCGCCTGCATGGAGAGCCTTTTCCGCGAGGTGGTGAGTCGCGTCTTAAACAGCGCGCTCTTGGAGGGGGGCAACGGCATGCCAGCAACGATCACCGTGGAGGCCTTTGAGCAAGCTATCAACAACGATTCGGAGCTGTACGGTCTCCTTCAACCTTACCAGCACCTTGTATGTGGCAAAAATGCTAGTGGTAAGTCAGAAAAAAAAGTTCTGGACCAGAGCAACAGGTTTATTGCCCCGTGGTAAAGTTTCTACTTCTAATATAAGGCTTTAATCTCTAAATGGTGTTTACACTTAAAACCTTAGGAGGTTCATGTTGAAATTAATGTTCTTTAAGAAACCATTGATCTCATCATCATCTTTCAAGAACTTTTGCAGGCAAGTTCACAAGAAGCACTTTAGCAGGGTGCACTTGTAAACCATCAAGAAGTGTAAAATGTATAGATCTTTAGTGAGCATGTGCAGCACCTATATTTAAGCAAACAAAAATATGCACTTAAGCATATTAATATGCGCTTTTTTTCATTCTTACTGAATTATTGCTCATTTAGGAGCCACTCATAATTTTTTCAGCAAGGTCCCAAAAAGCACTGTAATTGGTTGAACTGGTAGGGCATCCTTAATGACCCTAGAAGATCACATATGATTTATAAGCAAAGAGCACAGAAAAAGTGCACATATGGATTAAAATAGCAGAAGTTAGCTACAATACAAATGACAGCCATTTTATATAAAACATGGAAGATTTAATTGGTGGAAAGCTTTTGATTGATTGATTTATTTTTAATTTATTTTTTCAAAGAGCTGATGTTTTTTTTCTGTTTTTGACGGACCTTGCAAGGAACCCTGCTATTATGTTTATCCAGTTAAATGATCTTCTGGGCCACTTGCCCAGGCACTGACATCATCTGTGTGTGTGTGTGTGTGTGTGTGTGTGTGTCTGTGTGTGTGTGTTTTACTCTAGTCTGCATATGGATGTTTGGGCCAAAGTCCAGGGATTCAGAGTCTCAGATACACCATAACACAAGCTTGGATTTTTAATTTGAGTTTACGTGCGTATGTGTGTGTGTGTGTGTGTGTGTGTGTTGGTGTGTGTACGTGTGTGTGTTTGAAAGAGTGTGTATGGCAGTAAGGATGTTTTATGGCTCTGTATTTAAATGCAGTGACCGCAGATGCTTGTTTATGGAACCTTTCCTCTGAATTGGATTGGACTTAACAAAACAAACATAATTTGGGTAATGTAATAGGTCTTTATAAGCTGAAATCACAAGGATATACTAGCAGAAGTCATTCTTTCAGATTGTGATTGGTTTTGCATGAGAAGGAAATGCCTGTGACTCACTGTCATTCACTCTGTGGCTGACATCTCTGTGTTGAAAAACATGTAGTTTTCCTCTGTGGAGAGTGACATAATCAACTGATGCATCCTCCAGCCAAGTTCTATGGCTAAAATTCCTGCGGTGCTTGAGCCACAGTATGCTTGCAGTCACAAATGTGATTCAGAGGAGGCAAATGATATATTCAGAGAAGTCTTGATCTATCTTCTGGCTAGGGTGATTACTGTATTGCTGATGAGCTTATTCTCCATCTGTCACTGCACCAGTTTTTGCATCACAGCTATTGTAATGATGGGACAAAATACTGTATATATATATATAAAAACCATGTGTATAGACATGCGTTTAAAGAAAGCTTAAAGCAGAGATTAAAAGAATTCAGTGCTAAAGAAGGGCTGTCTTATTGAATGAGCCAATACAGTGCCATGCTCCTCTTGCATCATGCAGTGTTTACCATGAATATATATAAAATGGTTGATGATGGAGAACCATGTGGCATGATTGACCTTAGCTTGTGAGCCTGTGACCAGTGTAGCCTCTTGGCTGACAAGAGTGAAGCCCATGTGGTCGTCTGCTGTTGAAGCTATCCACATCAAGGCTTGACATGTTCTGGGATGCTTTTCTGCTCACCACAGTTGTAAATAGTGTTTGAGTTACCATAGCCTCCCTTTCAGCTTGAATCATTTTGCCAGTTCTTCTCTGAGCTCTCCCATATACACATCATTTCTTCCCTCAGGATTTCTGCTCACTCGGATGTTTTTTTTTTTTGTTGTTGCAATGTATAAACAACCATTGCATGGTCAAAATCACTAAAATCACATTTTCCCTCATTTTGATGCATGAGGTGAACATTAACAGAAGCTTATGACTTGTATCTGCATGAAATTATGCATTGGGCTACTGCCACACAATTGACAGAAAGGATAACTGCATGAACGAACAGGTGTTCCTAATTAAATGCTGGTGAGTGTATACGTCCTGTATATATACATATCACTGTTTTCATGCATGTAATTTGTTGTAATATGCATGTCCTGCACAACTCCCCGATGAATATGTATTAATGTTCAAAGTGTGGTCCATAAAGGAATGTAGGCTTCCTCCACCTCGCTGCAGTAGATGTGGGGGCTGAGGTGCAGCTACAGACGTAGGCAGCTTAGTGTCACAGGTCTGTTGTGTATCTATGTTTGCTCTGTGCCAGGCACTGAAGGGTGTGTATGTGTGTTCTTTATTAGCCAGTGTAAGGATGTTCAGACATGTCATAGCGATCAGTACAGCTATGAGATATTCAATACCAATTTGCAAACAAAGATGCTTACTTACAGTGTACATTTAAGCCCAAGAAACTCAGGGACCATGGATTTCAATGGGCTGCCTTTAATCTAATCCTTAATTGCTGCAGTGATTTTTTTTTATGGACTTCTTAAAACAGTCCAGATTACAGTCCTAGATATACAGTCAAGCAGCAAAGTGTTTGGAAGACAAATGGGTAGTATGAAGTCATTTATTCTTCTTCGGTAACCACTTTACCCTGGTCTGGGTCGATGAGGAACCTGAGTCTATTCCAGGAAACCTGGGTGCAGGAATAGAAGGAATACACCCTGAAGGGGCACCTGTACACATACATTTACAATGCAGCATAACTGATTTTGTGTTTTTTTCAAGGGGTTATACAGTTAAACATTACACTTTTTTTAATTGGCATTTTTTTATATCTTTCATTTTTTTTTTACCTCTGAGAAACTAATTTTTGCGCCCCTTTTATGGTGTTTGTATGTGTCACCAAAAGCAAATCAGCAGTAAATCAGTTGGAATTTTTTAGTTCTTTCTAGACATTGGAAATTTTCTGTTATCAAGGAAACTTGCATGTTCTTCTAAGTATTTTCTGAAACCCAGAAGCTGCATAAATAAGGAGCCGGCGAGAAAGGATATACAGTGGTCGGATCATGCATTCATAGCTTCTCCTTGAGGTGAATCCTGTCAGGCTTGACTGACTGCCAGAAGGAAGTGTTGTGTGACAAATAAATGTGAAGTCTGACTAGTCAGAATGGTGGTACAGTTTTCTGGGGACTGAGGCTGTTCCAACATTGCCTTACTGTGGGTAATTTTGAAAGAGGAGGGAGGAAGTTCAAATCTCAGCACCACCGAGCTGCCACTGTGGTCCTTCGAGGAAAGCTCTTAACTCACCTCCTTTATTATAATTCTTGCCTCATGGAAGCCGTGATAGTTGCATGGTTCCCAGATTTGGCGGAGTAGCACGTGATCTGTACAGTAGACTTCCTCCTGCAGGCTTCTAGTGGCATTTAGAGCACTGTGTTGGAGCTTAGTAACAGAAGGTTCCCAGTGTGAAGTGGCAGGTCTGGACAGGGGGTAATAGATTATTACTCTACTGTGAAAAACAGTGAGACGTTTATTACAGACTGTCTCACTCACACATTCAAAGTACACAGACTCATGGCGGTGTTCTCAAACATATTTGTCAACACATCATGGATATGGCATAGAGATTACTGTACATACAGTACAGCGCTCATTAAAAGTGGTCTCTTATTCTTTTCTATAGCTGTATATAACATAAGCATACTTTTTATTTCATAAGCATTTGCTTGTGAATTTTTAAAGTCTGCTTCAAGCACAAAGGTGGTCACAAAGAACTTCTTGTGTTTGGGTAAAAGCTGGAGTAATATTACAAGCAATCTTCACTGGAAAAAAAAAAATGCACCACACAGGCCACAATAATCACAACACTGACTACAGACTTTGAGCCAATACCGTAGGAGTGCATTTCCTCGCAAACATTTTCTCGGGAGTTATCAGCGATAATGTATGGACTGAGCGTTGGGAAAAGTAAAGCAATGGCTACATCATGATAATGTTAGCAGTGAACTGTGACGGGTAATCACAGAGATCAAAAACGTAAGCAAAGTTTGTAACGGTCTGGAAGTGTTCGTTTTTCCTGTGCCACAACTGGTGATGCGAATATGTTTACTGTAATTGTATAAGTGGGCAGTAGGGATTTTTTTTTTATTAGGGATGTAACCTAATATGAGAACATTATTCTAAGGAATACAAATAGATACGAATAGTAGTGTTTGTTTTTTTTAAAAGGGCCGACTCACACTTCCCAAAATCAGATGCGTTATTCATGTCTTGAAAACACATGACGTTCGAAATTCTTACTTCATTCATGTATCATATGTGGAAGCTTTGAACAATATATGCTTTGTCTTTTCTTTCCTTCGCGGCTACCTGTGAGATGGCTGAGGCTGATTTGGGTCTGATTCATACAGAATGACCATATGAAAACGGAATGAAACAGTTGAACGAATTTAAAATACAGACACTTTGACTAAATATCTTCAGATTCAGTTTAAGGTTTATGGCCTAGAACATAGCTGTAGATAGTTTTTTTTTTAGAATCGATAGCATCGAAAATGGCATCTTGCTGCTTGGTGCAGAGGATTCTGGAAAGGGTGAGCTGGCCCCTTTAAAAAAGCTTGTCGGAAAGATTCCCAGGGCATCTGGAGATTGGGATGCCGCAGGACGGAAGGTTTTCATTTTCATGCAGTCAAGAGCGAGTGGTCAGATATGAAGCTCCAAGGACAAAGAATTACGTTACTAGATAGTTTGCGAAATAGAACCAACTAGGTTTGTTAGAAGAAATCATGTGTAGGTCCAGACAAAAATAATAACTGCATAAGTAGGATTAAAAAAAACAGTCCAGTGCACATCTAGTTGAGACCAATTATAAACTCACGTGATATAGTCGAGGTTGAGGAACTCTCAGAGCCAGAATTCAAAGACCATGCTGACAGTATGGACATTTCTATCTTCCTTCCAGTTTAGACCACACCCAGTTTAGGTCTGAATCCTAATACAAATACAGATACAGATATTTGGAGCACTAAAGAAACACAGCTACAGACACAGCTGGAGACATTGCATTACACCCCTAATAGATCCCTGAAGCATTCCCGGTATTATCTGATTTATAGTTACCAAATATTCATGCTGTAGAGTTTTTCAAACATGGATAAATCATTATTCATTTAGCCCAAGGAGATAAGCTGCCATCATCTTATGTCAAGTTGAGTGTAATTTCTAAAGTGAGTTCTGAATACGCTCCAGGATTTACAGCAGCTACAGCAGAATAGACCCAGGCAAGCAGACAGGAAGCAGTCGACCATGACCAATTACACCTTTCTGTGCCTTATGTATGTAGAGGATGGAATTACACTTCTAATGGTGCACATGATATCTTTCTGCAAGAAATGGCAAGAGGTGTCCTTGAGAAAGAAAGAAA
Organism: Synodontis membranacea; assembly: GCA_025674565.1. NCBI lineage: Eukaryota > Metazoa > Chordata > Actinopteri > Siluriformes > Mochokidae > Synodontis > Synodontis membranacea. The sequence goes on from JAOVYU010000042.1 coordinate 26,486,683, forward strand.
GAGAGAGAGAGAGAGAATGTCAGATTTTTCTTGCGCCTTTTCTTTCTACAGGTGCTACACAGCTGTGACTAGTGAGGAACACAGATGTTAATCTGTATATATGATCAGCAGTGTGCCGTGTGTGTAGCTGTGTTCTGTTTTTCTCCACTGTGGCTGGACCGTAATCGTACTATCAACACAGACACATTGGCTCTTTCAGTGATAGTGTTACACTTTGAACTTAAATATACGTTTCACTCTTCAAGGCACAGCATACGGCGAATGCTGTCATGAATGATTTGAGTTCTAAAAGTGGTGTTATGTTCACGATCATGTGCAAACAGCCTGAACATGCCAGACACCGTATCAGCGCATAGAAAAAGGTCAGAGATCCTTCTGGCTGGATTTCCACAACATTTTACACAATTGTCACACGGGATGCATTACCTAAAGGTGTGTGTCTGGTATTTCTTTGGTTTTCATTACATTTTCATTGGAAACATGTGCTTGTTCCCTTGTAGCCCTTGGAAGCAGTCAGTCTGCATGCGGACGACGGAGAGCCCAATTTTTAAAAAGTTGGCGACATTTTCCATGTAGATGAATTGCTTTTCTCTCCCACAGAGATCATTATTTGGCAATATTTGCATTAGAGTCAAAATGAAACTTTTTAAAGTATTCTGGGCTTCCTGTTCCTCATCAGGTGGTGTGTGTGTGTGTGTGTGGGGGGGGGGGGGGGGGGGGGGGGGGGGGGGGGGTT
>JAOVYU010000042.1:26487518-26499079 GCA_025674565.1 Synodontis membranacea
CTTGGAGAATAACTGCTCGTAAAGAACAGATGGTAGAGAGTTTGCAAATCAAAGTGGGTAGTCAGTGGAAATGCTCTGTGACTGAATAATTAGAATATTCATATTGTGTCCCATGGTGACAACAGTGGAACTGTTCCTGGCTGGGTGTCTGTAATTAAGCTGATGGATAGCCAAGTATGAGACGTATGCAGGCAGTGAATTCATTAAGGTCTAACCTGCTAATGAGCTTCAGTATTTGAGGCTGAGCTCAGGAGAACACACAGTAATCTTGATTTGGTGTTCACCAGGTTCTTCAACGCAAGTACAGTAGCAGAAACTCCAAGCTTGAGGTTGCCCAAATATGGCTGCACTCATCTCTTGTTAGTGTGCCATTTTCCGAGAATATTAAAAAGACCTCGAGGCAGGAAAAGATGAAATATGACTAATAGTGTTCCAGGCATTTCTTTGTAGTCATTACAAAAGAAAGGATGCTTTCAGTTCTTTTCTGTGCCTAAGAGATTTTTTTTTTAATTTCCATCTCCAACTCCAGTCCTATTAGTGCAGGGGCTTGGTTCCACCGACTTACTTCAGAATGTCTTATGTAATTTCAGTGGTTCAGGTGCCTAATAGGAGAATTAAGCAAAGTGACTTACAGGCAGATGGTTGGGAATCATATTGCAAACATTAATCATGTGCATTTTGGGCATCTACAAGCTCATTTGTCTTCAAACACCTCATGACGTTCACATTTGTTTCTCACTTCCAATATTTCTTTTGATAAATGGTGTAGGAGAAAAGCAATTACAGACAAATAATCTGAACCCTGAGCATATCAGAGGTGAAGGGGAGTCATAAGCAAATGATTGCATGCCCAGACATGTTTACTACTGAACAGCTATTGGTAGTCTTAGCGAGTTAGCTGGATTAAAACGGGGAAGCTGACAGAATCACGCTTACAAGACATGTACAAGGTCTATGTGCCATGACTTGGTTGTTGCTATTGGCCCCTAGTTCACTTTTAATTAGTGTCCTTCACAAATGGCCTTAGGCGTGAGGGAGTAATTGAAAATATCCTTATCTCATCATCATCATCATCATCATCATCATCATCATCACAATCTCATCAGGGTAATCTCATTTACAGCAACACTGAGTCAGAGTCAGTGTCATCCGTTCAGCTGACTCGTTGCCATCATTGTCCTCCTGATTTGTAAACCATGGTCACTTGGTCTACACCAGAAATTACCAGCCATTTTTTAAACACCATTGTTCCTACTTTGCTTCTTGTACATCGTCTGTGCAAGTTTCCACAGGATTATACTTTTATAAGAGGATCCCAATCTCAGGAAAAAAAAAGAAAAAGCCTAGAGTTATGTTCTGCCCTACCTAAAAGGACTTACAATGAATTTCCAGGGTAACCTGCCTGCACAAGCAAGTGAAAGCTCTTCCATCCAATTTAGTCCATTTAAACTCGCTGCTGAAGCTGAAAGTAGGCCGGCCACTGTCTAAGCACGAAGCCACCAAACTGTCCTCATGTGTCTCCATTTGACAGGAAGGTTGAAGCTAGTGCTGGCAGTCCCTTAGGCCTTAGCAGGGCCGTGAGATACTCAGTGAAGGAATGGGGGATTTAAATTAGGCAAGCACACAGGAAACCCATTTACAACAATCTCACAATGCAGCCATGCACATTTTTAATAGGGCTTTTGAGTAAAGAGGCTATGACCTACAGAAAGCCTATGGAAAGTCCATGATTACAGAGAATGTAATTATTATATTTCACCACTGAGCCCGCTACCCAGCTGTGTTTGTCTTTAAGTCCAAACCAGGTGGTATTCAACCTGCGAGTTTAATGTGATATTATTACCTTAAATCTACATGCAGGGATTTCAAGTTATTTTTCCTTAACACAAAGAAGAAATGAAATGAAAGAAAGACAAGAACAGAGAGAACCTGCAGTTAATGATTATACAGGGCAGAATACATCTCACAAATGACTCAGGTATATCGTTCTCCCACACAACATTACAAGAGCTTGTGTGAATATTGCATGTGCTGCTTTTTTTTTTTTTACCCCCCCAGACTTCTCAGCCATCGTAACATTCAATTCTAAAACACCACTTTTTGCACAAGATCTGTCATGCAAATAGTGAGATTTGTATTGGCCTGCTTTTAAATGACAAAGAACAACCAGACCAAGAGGAACAGCTGGCTCTGTTTTTCTGTGTGTTTATGTAGACGTGAACAATATAGAACACTTTCAGAGAAAGAAAGTTAAGCAACCTTTTGACACATCTGATGTCGAAATCAGGATATGTTGTGGAATTCCAGGCTTACATCAACTTTTGTCACGTTGACAGTGCTTTTTGAGAAGTCACACTTAAAGTAGGAAATAGGTATTTTAAGCACATGGCAAAGAGGAGGCACCAAAAATTCTCCTTTTATGGGGTGGAGAAGACCATTTAACTGTTCCTCTCTGAAGGTGAAATGAATTTGAAATATCGTGGGGGAATTGGGGGGGGGGATTGGGACGCCACTGCCTTCCTCATGACTCAGTCACGTCAGAAGAGCATTGAGTGTGGGCTAATTTGTGTGTCCGAACCCCTACACATACATGAAGATATGATCCTTGGTCTCAGTTTTGAGAGAGGAGAATTATAACAATGCAGCTGTAATGCAGTAGCTGTTTTGGACATGATTACAGAGGGCTGAACATTGGCAGTGTTAGGGGTTAGTTATGGGCCTAGTGCATAATAACATGTACAGTAAAGCAAACATGTAAAACATAGGTGGTTTACCAAACATGACGGTTTATTGTATGCTGTCGCTGATGGTGGCCTGTAAGTCCAAAACGCATTAACAAACAACAAACGTAACAGCAAATAAGAAACAGAAATCATAAACACAACAACCAATTCGGAAACATTAACTGAAAACCAAAAGGGAAGGTAGTTACTGAACATCACATGATGGTTGCCGACCGGATCCAGTCAGTCTGAGAAGCTGCGGAAAATGGAGAGCTGGCGGATGTTTACAGGAAGAGGAAATCTGAGCCTGAGTGAAACTACTGATACTCTTATTCTTGCTTATTTTTATTAAGGGCATTCATACAATGTTACTTTAGATATGCTGTCTAATTTGCACAGCATTAATGTGAGTATGAGTATGCTAAAAAAAAAAAAACATCTAAAGGAAGCTACAGTAAGTTATTCAGAAGAAAGAATCACAGATCTTTATTATAACATATGGTGCTGTGATAATGTACAGTATTTGCCCCCTGTGTTTCCCCTCTATTTTTTGCATACCCTATATGACCAAAAGTATGTTGAAACCTGACCACCACAAATATATGTGAGCTTTCTCCATATTGTTGCTATAATTGTCTAAGCACAGAATTGTCAAACTTTCACCTCCCCAATCTAGACTGGTCATGTCACATTTAGCAGCAACAATTGCAACCAGTGCTTCTGATGACTGGAGGAATTTTGGCCCAAACGTCCTTGTAGCTTTGCTTTAATTCAGCCACGTCGCAGGGTTTTGAACACGAGCGTTCCAAATTTCTGTCATGTTTTTGATTTCGCTGTTGTGGTTTCGGTTTTGCTGTTGTATGTCCAAAATGTACTGTATGTCTTTTTTTTGTAATGTGTTTTGCCCTTAGGGGCCAGGTCCAGTAGTGCCAAAATATCAATATTCCACTGAATAGATAGTCCATATTGTCTAAAAATATTCTTTTGCACACACCAAATGAATCGTTCAGCCTGGATAAATATCACTAAAGTCTGTATAAGCAAACCTGTCAGGCTTTCAAAGAGAGCGTTAAAAAAAAAAAAAGGTCATTAATTACCCCTGTCATGTCTGTACTCCGCTTTCTCATTTTAAATTCTTCTCACTAAGATTCTTTGCTTTTATTCATAAATGTGGTTACATCAAATGTAGCAGTACATGCTAAGACGCCCATGTCAAAAGACATCAGAGAACAATAAGCCAGTGCCCCTGCCAATCCCTCTGGCTTTTGTTCAGAAGTCATGCAACCACCCCATCTGTCCTGAGATGCTCCATCAGAAGTGCTGCTGTCTGGCTCGCTTTATATTTATGTCGCTGCCAAGCACTGCATTCCCCCGTAGTCAAGCTGCAATGCAGATTGGAAAAATGTGTTGTGCCTGTGATTATGATAGATGGCACATAGACCTCTGTTTGCATCCTCTCCATCTTTGAAGTTCAGCTTTAAATCAGTTGCTCATTTTCAGGAATGCTGCTTGATTGTAGCCAATTTGCTTAAAGGCTATGCTCAATTAAGGCTTTTCTTGTGAGAGCATAAGAGGTTTGTCCAATAAGCATTTCAAGATGAACAAATAGTTTTAAGACGGATGTAAAGACATGGTTCACTCAAGCTGAGGGGTGTATGCAGTAGTCTGTCAAACTTCATTACTTTAAAGAGAGAAGACCGCCAAGGATGGAGATACATAGGCAGGGCTTGGAAAAAGTACTCAGAAATTATACATAAGTGAAAGTATAGATAATGTTTCAAAATCTTGCACAGTTAAAAGTCAAAGTATACAGCCAAAATGTACCCAGGTGAAAGTCATAAATTTTTTATTTTTATTTTTTAAAGTTACTTTTAAATGTACTGAGTATTTAAAAAAGTATAAAAAGTACATGTTTTTAACTGATGAAATTAGAGTAACTTTTATTACTTTTATAAGCCTAACTTTATTTTATAGCAGCTGTGCCACTGTGAATGAAAACCATCAAAGTCTGTAAGTTTTCTAGTAATATACATGGCTACCGTTGCACAATTTGATAATGAGTTAATCAGAAGTAAAATATCCTAAATAACCACTGTTGACCATTAGGTAGAATTTGACATGCTGTCTAGGCAATTTATATTAGTTACAGGAATTGATTCTAAACTAACCTGGCATAGACTGTATTAAGTATATTAAGTATATATTACACATATATTTGGTGACCATTTTAGCAAATAAATATGAAGAAGGAGAACGTTCTGTGAGTGACAGATAAATAATAATGGCCATAATGGATGCTAAAAGGTACCATGTTGTGCTGGAATGATTAACCAAATAGCCGTCCACACGGACAGAGTGCATTCATGCTGTAGACAGTCTTAATCAGTATGCAGGTTACGTGTTATTGTCAATGTTTCTATAACAACATGGAGCGTTTGACTCTAGACAGCACATTAAGCTTTTTTCCTAGTCTGTTTAACTGATTATTAAAAGGACATTAATGGTCCATGTATTTGGTCATTCTATTTTCATGTCAGTAACAGAGATTGATTTTTTGTTTTCTTTTTTTTATTATCGGAAATTGCAGATGCAAAATTTAAAAGCAAGTTAGGTTTCTTTGGTTGTCGCTGATAGATCGTATGCGCGATTTGCTGAGCAGCGTGAGTAGAGTAGGACCTTTCCACCACCTAACCCCACAAGTATGTTTCAGGCCTGTGGGAAACACTGAAGACTAGTTTGGCTAGATATAACTAGTTAATGTTGGCAGATACGTACCTCAGAATGCTTTTTCAAATAAGATGGCGGTCATGCCTTCTAGGGAGGCAAAGTACAATCGCTTATACAAAATGTATAATGAATGGACAGAGCTGTATTATGCAGGACTCGAAAATTATTTGTTAACAATAAAACTTGCACTGTTTTCTTTCTTTTTTCTATCTTTCTTTCTTTAAATACTGTTCATTTTTTTTTTTAACTTTAATTTTTTTTGGCATTTTTATATTTTGTTACTTCTTTAATTCTCACCTCACATTAACTGTAAACAGTCTTGACTGTATCCTCAGCTGTTATAGTACTTTTTTTTTTTTTTTTTGCTTTATACAGCAGCAGTTATTTCGGAGATGCCCGGTTTTATCCTTGTGGCTACAATGCCTCAGAGACCAATATGAGGCGAGGGAGAGTATTTCCTGTCCTACATCAACATCCAGTGTGCTGTAGATTGATCGGCATTTATTTGGTTATGCAGCATTGGTCCAGCCCTCTAAAAATAAACCTCTGGCAGCCTCAGTCTCAGCCTCAGCTGCGTGCGGTTCGCGCTCATGATACTGGACTCCCTTGTGCTCCCAGTAGAAGCCTGCCATTTGCACAAAGCACATCTCTCATTTAATAAAGTAGCTGCAGTTAAAAACATGATCTAAAGAATTTGTAGGGGGGGGGAGAATTTGAATATATTTATGGGATAAAAGACTTGAATCATTAAAATATCATTAATATAAATGCTTTTCGTGTAATTGGCCAGGAGAGAAACCACTCCAGAGAAATGAGGCTAGTTTCCATTATTTGATACAAGACGTTGACAGCATGGTTGAACAGTTTTGTTTTTTTTTTTTTTTCATGTCATTTATTTCTCATTTGGTAAGCTAATGTTAGTTATTCATTGCCCACAGCAAGGCTTTGAAATATCTAGGCATCATTACAGAACTTAATAATAAAGTCCTTTTTTTGGCATGAGTACTACTGTACAAGTTGCAGATATATCCAAAAAAAAAAAACTTGGTATTTTTTTTGGTATACATGGTACCACATGAATCTGGTCCAGATGAATTTCGTAGAAGGCAATGGATTTAGACCGTCCATGTATGGGTAAAGGTCATAGTTTGCATAGATAATCAGGATATGCGCGAGTCATGCTTTAATTTAATATTTATTGAGTCCCTGAAGAGGATTCTGTGGACTGGCTCCGTTTCTCCCCTCCATTTGGAAACACTGCATGGAGTGTTCCAGTTCTGTGGTCTCAAACATTGCATCACTGCAAATCCGTGTAGGAATCTTGCTAGTACCCAGAAACTGACATCACCCATGAATTATCCCAAGTAAACAAAGCCACCTCCTCACTGTAGTAGAGCATGGGCTAGTGTATGCTTTTTAGTGCTTCTGTATCTTTTGGCATTATAAAATTGAATCAGTTTTGAATCTGATGATGGAGAAGCGTACATACAGTACTGACCGTTAATTAAATGGTTCTAAAATGAGAATTTACTCAGGCTGCTCTTAAGATTTCAGAGGGCCACAGTGAGAAGGTACACTGTGTAGGATTCCGGTGATTGCAACTCCCTTACTCTCTTTTTATCCAATTGTGTATTAAAACATACAGCAATTTCTCAGGTGCCAGTATCGTACGTCCAGGTACTTACATTCTCACACCCTCGCTTTCTCTCATGCTGAATAATATGTAGGATCCTCCATTTTTCGAAATTTGAGTTAACAAGCCAGCACCAGCAAACACTGATTCCTCTTATTTCTTCTTCGTCTTCCTTCCAGATACACGCTGTCACTTGTTGGTATAAATGGGCTGGCAGGGCTAAGCGCCTTCTGTCTTTCAAAGAATACAAAACATCAAAATAGGGTTTCATTTTTAACGTCCACGTCAGATCATTTGCGGTGTCAGAGATGAAAGAAAAATAATGGATTTTGTTGTTGTTGTTTTTAAACAAAATGGTTTCAACTTTTAACTTTATAATGTTTGGTATTTGAAGGAAACAATGGAGTTATGAACATGAGCAATACTAAAAATGACAAATAACCACTTAGATCTCATATCGCTAAAAGCCACGATTAGTAATAGTAAAGAATACATGTAAATATACGCTAGGCGCTTGGGGAAGATGCTTGATTGATTTTGCTGCCAAAATTGGCGGGCGTTCCGAAATTACTTTGAATTTGAAAAGTGGACGTAGTCATTCGCGTGGAAATGATTCAGAAAGAATCCCTCGGAATGAGACATAGAGAGAAATGGTGAGCAGATGGAGAGAAAGTAAGAGAGGGAGAACTGGCACAGAGAGGCTCACGCTCTGAATCACATGGATCAACTGCATTTCTGGGTGGAAAAATAAACCAAACCAACAGTCAGGTACACAATATGGACCCAGATACCAGTCAAGTAAGAATAAATGAGCCTTAAGGGCTACAAAACCAACGCGAATATGAATATTTTGTAGGTTTATGCTCTCTCTGTACTAGGACCAACAACAGCTTGATATGATACAAATAGTGTTGTGCCACATAAGACTTGTTTAATCAGAACGTCTGTTGTGTTTCTCTGGCACCAGTGAATAAAACCAATCAATACAAGCCTTAGCTGATTTCATTAGCAAGCACACCTGCCAGTGTCAGTGCATTAGCATAGAAAGAGCATACTGGGGTTTATTGTGTGTAGCAAGTTTTCATAGCTATCTTAATTATTATCACTAAAAATACTTTAGTAGGTCTGTAGGTCTTAGAGGCGAGGGTGTCGTCAATTTTGCAAGCTAGTCATGCACACTATATACTCTTACTGTTTTAAGGAAATCTTATTAAAACAAAACATTGACAATTTTATCCCAGCCATTGTGAACTGTGAAAGGTTGGCAAAACTTAGACCATGCATACATTTGGTTATTTAAAGCTTCTCAGATATAAACAGATCCGAATGGCTTAATCCACGTAAAACTAACTAAGATTGAAATCTAACGCTATACATCCAAGACGCAACACATATACAGCGTATCTGACCGCATAAATCCAAGACACATTTTAGCCAGGTGGTATACAAATGTAAATATATGCCTCTTAACAAATCACCTTTGACAAACAAAACTCTCCTGACATTTTAGAATACAATGCATGACTGCTGAAATTGGCAACCTTAAGGAAAATGAAAGAAAAAAAAAAAAAACATGCAAAATCAGATATTGATGAGTGTTTTGCATACAAACTGGAAGCAAGATACAACATAGGAGAGTGGTGGTAGGGTCACGACCTTAACTGCATATTTCACAAAATGCATTAATAGAGTCCGATAGTTATTCTGGATAACTCTGCTATGCAGTGGAAATCAGAACACAATCCAGACAAAAGCTAAATAAAATGACCGGGTGTAAAGTGGATCCTAGTTTCATTCTAAGAGTAAATTCTATGTGTATGACACTAAATGGCCCTTATTCATCAAATGAGTGAAGACTGAAGATCACAGTATGACATATGAACGAATCGGTGCCTAATTGATGAATCTGTCATGCGAGTGGTGAGTTGAGAGTAGTTTATGAATCAGCTTCAGCTCCTGTGCATTAGTCCCTTACTTGTATAGGATGTACCCCAATTTACCCTCATATACATTCACTTAATATGAACACATTAATTTATGTGAGTGCTGCGGTGGTGATGCAATAAAAATAAATTATTCAGAAGAGAACAGTTATCCAAGAGAGAAGTAAATCAAGCAGGGGAAAATGAAGTTCAGTGAGGGGTTTTTTGTAAGTCAAAATCAGGAAGAAGGCTGAACTGTTTCCCACCAGAAGGTGGTTATGTGAAATCTATTTAGGGTTAAGGTTTTCTTCTTTTTCAAGTAGGTAAACATTGATAAGTATTGGTGATCAAATGCTGTATCAAATAAACAAATCAGTATTTCATTTAAACGAAACACTGAAATAAATAAAGATGATGGGATGATTTGTAATGTAATTATAAGGGGTTTAATGATACCCAGGATTAACATTTGATATGAAACATTATCAATACAACAAAAATAAGCATAACTTAAATATGTACCTTAGGTTTCTATTTCCAGTTTATTCAAACATTCAACATTATGAAAGTGCAATAACTGAAGCTTAATGACACAGTGTTTAACTGATTCAGCGTCTTGGCAAAATGTTCACCCCGACCTCATCTTAAAAATCACACAAATAGACCTGAATTGAGAAAAAAAAAAGGAGATGCATTTTTTTCTTCTTGTTTAAATCTTCTTTTTCCACCCAAAAACTAGCCCATTTTAGTGTGCGATATCTGATCCTGGCAACCCTGCTGGTGTGACTTTCATGGGGACATGTCTGAAGTCACACAGCTCTCTGTAGATCAGAGATGTTTTTGAATCCTGCATTCTCCGCAGCACCTTGTAGAGTGTCATATCAGCAACTATAATGGCCATCCTAATCACTGCGCTGATTTCTGGAACCTGGATTGAATGCTGTCGGTAGCTGACTGATGATGACGAAGATGAAGCGAAAGTTTGATTTTCAGAGTGTGGGCTCGATTAAGTTGAAACGTTCATTTCATTTTGTGTAGACGCACAAATGTGATTATTAATTAGATTTTAATTGTAAGTACTTCATACTGCTTAATATACTATGCTTATACTATATTACTCCTTAATAAATAGTTGTACTGATTTTGATTTTTAAAAACAATCAGAAATCAGATTGTTACAAAGTCATAGATGAATTTACATGCACTTGGGAGTTTGACCACCGAACCAGTATAGCAAGGATTAAACTGATGAATAAAGAAACTGACAGTAGAATTTGTTTTATGGTACAATCAGATTATTCCACAACTTTAGATGATAATATGGGCAATTCCAAGCATGAAATTCCCCACAAAATGTAGTCAATTATAAATAATAATAACCAAATACGTACTTTTTTATTTGTCTCTGAGCATGTTATAAAACAGCGAGTCGATAATGCATATATTTCTTAGCATTTTTTTTTTTCATGTTGTTGAAATAAATTTTGTGAAGGTCAGTTTTGTATTTTGTGGGTGTGAAAGCTGCTGAGGGAGACGACTCTGGAGCTGACAAAGGAGTGATTATATTTCATCCGCCCCTGCAACGAATCTCTGCTTTTCCTGTACAGGCATTCCTATTTCTTTTAAAGGACAGTGATTTTGCTGTATAGGCTCCTAGCTCAAAGCTGCCCATCATACCCGCCCGTCTTCATCTGCATCTGTCTGTAAAGCGCCGTTTCGTAATCATAGACATTATCCGAAAACAGAGAATGAGTGGAGATGTGGACCGCAGAAGTAGATTTTGTGTGTGAGAGAGAGAGATATAGGAATGCGTCGCCATTTTAGCTCTTCATTTAAATATGTTTTCAAAGAGTACTGTAATTTTCGTTCATATTGCTTTTTTCCGGTGACTGTCCTCACAGAACGATCTTATGTTAAAGGGTAGACTTCTAATTTTTTCTTTTTTTCCTGTGTGAATACAAGAAAAAGGTAACCAGTGCAACAGTGCCTGTAGGATCTCTTAATTTAATGTAAGTCTGCATACACCAAAATGACCAAATGGTATTTCCCTGTGGCAATGAAATCTGAGGTCTCAGTATTCGTAAGTTGATTAAGCTAGCTGCCGAGCACAGAGTAATCTCATACATCATTCCTTAGCTTGTGCACATCTGAGTCAAAAGGTTTTCTTGTAAAGGTATCTTTGTGTCTAGTATTTCAAGATTTTAATAGATGTTTTTTTTTTTAACATGAAAAGGTTAGTCTGATCTGAAATTGTTATAAATTTAAATCAATTGCATACAATTGCAGACTGTTACTAGCAAAGGTAATTAATGCGCTTAGCAATTAGAGGACTAATTGCAAGGGCCATATTCGGGATGGTGATTAATATCTGCAGTAATCCATCTGTTTCTGACGTGCACATGACATCTTGGTTTTCCTGTTTGCCTTAAGACATGAACAAACAAGAAATGTAATAGGCATAGATGAGCTATTGATTACCTGAGAAGGGGCCATGCCTTAGAGTGATCCCAGGGCTCGGTTTTATTTATTTATTTATTTATTTATTTATTTATTTAT
>JAOVYU010000042.1:26506187-26519011 GCA_025674565.1 Synodontis membranacea
GGGTTATCGGCGCTAATATTATTCCCGGAGCGGACAGACGGACGGACGGACAGGAGAGGGGGGGTGGGAGTGAAATGGAATGACCCTAATTTGAAAATGTAAGAAGTAGAAAGTACAGATACACTTTATGAGGTCTAGTGTTTGTTAAAATAACATAACATATCGAGTCATACACTTTAGCCAAATATATTTAAAAAGCCTACACATCACTTTACTGAATGCTGCACATCTTGGTGCAAACTGCAGTATAAGACTGAAAGACCTTAACTGTCGAAGAAATGTGCAACTTCATCAGCATTCTTCAGAAGCTCTGGCTTAACGGCTGTCACAAAGCATCTCATAGGTCTTTATACCTTCAGGATGTATTTAAATGAGAATGTGCTTATGTGGCTTCAGACACTCGTTTTAAACCCTCCGCTCAGACAGCAGTGAAGCAGGTTTCTGAACATTCTGGATCTGTTTTGGATAACCCCAGCTATGGAGGACTGTAGCTTTCCCCAGGCCTGTTCCCAAATGTTAGTTGTGTAAAGCTAATATGTGCTTTATGCCTAATATTAATGTAATAGATGATCAGTTTGCAAACAGATGGTATTCTGTTGCCAGGAAACTAGCAGTAGTGCTAGTTCTTTTCAGTGGGAATTAATTTTGTGTTACTTTTACAAGTACAACAACTAACCTTAAAAACAGTCATACATAAATGCATGTTCATTCCACACCACAGTTTCGATTCAAGAAGCAAATATAATTTAGCAATGCTATCTGCCTGTATATTATTTTGAACTGTCAGCTCACTAGCAGGATAAGATTAGCTAGTAGGCCTATAAATGTTAAAATGGCGTTCACAGCAGAAATGTTCACAGGTCACTTTACGCAACTCTCTAATCTTCAGTCGTAAACTTTAAGATGACTTTAAATTGTTAGCTCTAGGCATTTCATTGCATAGAAGTAACACTCCTACATTTACAATTGCAGTCCATATAGTATAGGGTACACCCATACGTATTCTCATTTAATTTCAGAAACTTTGAAACAAAATAAAAAACAAAAATTCCTCATTTTTTATGCAACTTACTGGATATTGCAATAAACTACTGTATGTTACACTCATTAAATTAACTAGAAAACACGAAACATGTAAGGTTAAAAAAAAGAGGATTTGAGAACTATGATAAGCCTAATGCTCCTAATTTAATACTGTTTACTTGTGTTTTTTTTTATCCAGGTTGAAATTTCAGGAATACTTGTAGCAAGTCAGTGCAAGTCCACATTTGAGTTTCTAGCTTGACTTCTCATGCTTGGTTTAAAAATATATCACTGGAATAAATGCTTGGGGCAGATTCTTCTAGAAAAAGTTTGCCATATCCTCTTCCTACTGAATACCAGTTATCAAAGCCATCCCATGTAATATGCCGCTGACACAGTTTAGAAGGTTTCATATTGCACTGTCTTTGATTTTGTAAATTGCAGCCATCTTGCTCTAATGAACAAATCATCTGGAAAGAAGCCTGCAGATTTCTTGGACTTCTAAGAATATATTTCTTAGGCCTTTTAAAAGTGCTCTGAGAGTTGTTGAGAGGTGTTGTAAAAAAAAAAAAAAAAAAAAAAAAAAAAGTATTGCAACATAACCAAAAATATTATTATAAAGGTAATTTTATACTGAATTAAACCATTATAACAGGTTTATAACAAGAAAGGCAATGAAAAATAGTCAAAAATGCAGGGTTCTTTTTACTGCAGAAAGCCAGTTTTTAATATTAAAAAAATCTAGAATAGTTTAGATTCTAATCACATAATAAACTGTATCTATTTGTATTTGTCCAGTGATACGGCTAAAGCTTGTCTTAGCTTGTCTGAGGTGTTTAACTTCAGTGATAACAGTGATAAGTTCAGTGATAACTATTTCTAACATTCAGTACATTGACTGTATCCTGCACAGCCTGCCAGGAAAAAACACCCCCCCCCCCATTTCGAAATGAAAGATTTATCTGTATTTTTTAACTGTAGATTACTACGCAGTTTGGATAGCATTTTGCACATCTGCTGGCTTTTTGCTGACAGTGCATAGTTGATGCATGACCCTGCATAAAAACAACAGCATTATGATATTCTGTTTAAAATGCATGCCAAAACCAAACAAAATTTGGTTAATTTGAAGTAAGAAAGATATAATTGATAGATATATGCTACTGAAAATATTCTATCTTTGATTGCCCCATAAGCTTTGGAACCGAGTGGCCAGTTGAGAGTTAAATCATCCTACTCTCACAGTCTATTCATATTCTACTCATGTTTACTACTCAAGTGTTCAATTTTAGATTACACCTTTAAGCCAGGATCATTCTCATTTAGTTTATATGCGATCTTTCAATAAAACAGAATTATACACATGGGTGGCAACAGGTACTGTTGAGGCCTCAGAGCCCCGGGTTTGATCCTGCACTTGGGCTACTGCATATGCATATGGTATTTGTGTGGGATTCCTTGGGGTTCAGTGGTTTCCTCACAGCCTCCTGAAACATGTCAATATAGAGATTAGCTATGCTAAATTGCTGCTGTATGGTGCGCTGTGATGGACTGCCATCCCATCCAGGTAATACATGGTGCGGCTATTAACTAAAGAGACTGAGCATGAACATTCCGGACAAGTACGATCCTGAGACAAAACGACAGTCAGTGCACTGCAGAAAACGTATGTCACCGGATGAAGAAAGCTCGACCAAGAAAGTCCAAGTTAAAGACCATGTTCATTGTTTTCTTTGACATTAAGGCTGTAATAATGGAGAAGTGATTTCCCGATGGAGTAACAGTGAACCAACACTATTGCAAAAAGGTTCTCGATACTTGTGAGAAAGTGTCAGAAGACAAAGGCCACAGCTGTGGTAAAATGGATTCCAACTTTATCAGGACAACCTACCAGCACACACAGCACCCTAAGTGAAGCAGTTTTTGTCCGAGAAACACATGACAGTACTTGAACACTGACTGTGTTCGCCTGATCTAGAAACATGCGACTTTTTTCAAGTTCTGCACTCGAGGGAACTCGTTTTGAGTCTGTTTCAGAAGTGAAGAAGAAAATGACGGAACTTCTGAGAGAACTAACGGATGAAGACCTACTGCACTGCTTTGATCAGGGGAGGACCCGAATGCAGTGGTGTGCAGTTGCAGAAAGGGAATATAGTGAAGGGAAAAGTAATTGAAATGTAAGTTTTCCTCCTTAGAATCGAATTAGGCCATCAGTCTTGTTATTTAATAGTTGTATCTCATATTCTTGGGCCATGTTCATTGGATAGACTCTGTATCAACAATGACCCTGGCCAGGATAAAGCATTTTAAAAGTACTGAAGATGAATGAATGAACGAACAAATGAATGAGTGAAACCGTACACCATAAGTAGTACAGATGTTCATGGCCACTGATATGACAGGGAGATGGGATACGTTGAGTGGAATGTTGTAGGTAGTGATAACAAAGTGTTGGATGGATACAGAACACAGCAAAACAGGGGAAGTTTAAACTCTTTGGCCAGGTTTATTCCAATTTGTGCTAAATTTTAGAATTTATGTCCTTCAGCAGTAAAAGATATTTAAGATTCCACTGACTAACTGCCTGACCGATCATATCTAGATTGTTTTATTTAACGACTGCGTAATATTACTCTGTGTAATATTACTCATTATATAAAATAATGTGGGAATATAGGGGTTGTCTGTTGAGTTGGCATGTTTTTAAAGTTGGCCAACTGTATATGGGAATGCATGTGAATGAGAGAGTGTGTAATGCAACTATAATCCCTTAAGGCCTGCAGGACAAAAGAAAATGGCAAAGATGGACCTCTCTGTTAGAGCAAGCTATTTAAAACTGTGGTAATTTGTTTTGTGTGTGTGTGTGTGTGTGTGTGTGTGTGTGTGTGTGTGTGTTTGTGTGTTAAAAATATGGAAGAATTGACATTGATTTAGGAAATACATTATAATGCTCCAACATTAGGCAGAAAGTTTGTCAATCTAGTGTCAAACATTAGCCAATTAGCTGATCAGCAGCATATTGTAGCGTTCTTCACGCCGGAACACAGTGGAAGCAGACAAGAGAGTTCAATTTTGCTACCAAATGCAAATGGCTGGGAGAACTTTATTGCTGAACAGCATGGGAAACACATATACACATAACACATCCCCAGAACCTCGGCCGAAGCCGTTAAACTAGCCACAGAACTCTTAAACCCCGAGGGTGGGTGAGGGAGGGTGAACACTTAAACCCCGCTCCCTAGGCATAAACTCCCCCTGGTGGTAAACACAGAAACCCGCAAGGGATGATGGTCGCTGGCCCATCACCCCGCCCACGCTACAATATGTTTGTACTGGTTTTTGTGCTTCAGCCATAGATATTTTTTTTACAAAGTTCTTGGTTTCCTTTGGTGTGTGCATTTCTTGTGATCTTATTTTCTGCTAGTGAGCTAATGGTACATTACTTCCCAGTGTGAACAAATTGTAATGAATTATTATTTGCATACCTAGCTAGCCAGTTTTCACAATATTGCATCATTACATTTAGATATTGCTCAGTGATTTAATGTGAATTATACAGTTTGCATTGCAGCCAGAAATAAAGGATGTGTGAAAAGTCAGGAACCAGTGACAGTAAATGTTCTTATACTTTTTTGTATTCATCATTGTGTTGTACTGTATTGTATTATTTTATATTTTTAATTATTAATGTGTTGCATATGCTCATGGCCTAGTAAATATCTTTAAGTTTTCATCAGAACTGTCCATAAAAGCAAGTGTTTTAGGAAGTTTATCAATCAAGCAGGGAGCCCAGCAAGTTCCATATACGTCATTGCCTTCTATTCGTATTCAATAGTGGAAAAAATCTCAATGAAAGCAAAAGACAAAGATTGCAAAGTTTATTGCAACACTGCAATCAGCATTTCTGTGGTCTCTAATTCTCTAAGGTGAATTAGAGGTAGATGAAAAGCCAAGATGTTGTAGACCAAAGGAAACAGAAGGCAAGAAGCTGCAGAAACTGATGGATGAAGGTGCAACACAATCGACTTGAGAGCTGGCAAATCATTTGAATATGGATCATTCTACTGTTCTAAGGCATCTGAAGGCGATGGGAAAGATTCTGAAAGTTGGTAGGTGGGTTCCACATGCCCTTTCAGAGAGAAATATCACTCAACAGCATAACACCTGCATTGCAGGTTCATTACACCTTTATTACAAGCTGATCGATCCTGGAGAAACTGTCAAACGCCGAACGTTACAGTGATCAATTGATCGAATTAAATTAAAAAAAAAAAAAATCAATGAACTACAATCTTCATCCAGCGGCCATTCACAAAAGAAAACGCAAGGCCACATGTTGCAAAAGCAACAAAGACATGATTTTAAGCCTTGGATGTGAAGTTTTACTGCATTAATTCTGCTCATTGGAAATAATGCCATCTGACTTACTTGTTTTCCACTTGTATTGATCACTGCAACATACACTCTCTGGCCAACATTTACAAAAAAAATTTATGATATACAAAATTGCATTGATTAATTCATTTCCTCAAAACCCAAATCCTACTTTCACGACATGCTTTGCAGGTTAAATGTCAGAAAGTTGTAGAATCTAATAGCAATTACGTTTAAAACTAACTCTATGTATTATTTTGTAAAATCGCAAATAAAATTTGCTCAAAAAGGTCACGAGCGCATGCACCGCCATAATATTATTTACAACATATGCTCTACATGTTCATAATTATGCTCTAGACATTGGACATTTGGGCATGGACATTTGAACAATGGCAGTGGTACTGTACCTTAATGGTTAAGATGTTGGACTATTTAAGAAGGTTGTGAGTTTAAATCTCAGCATTGCCAAGCTGTCACTGCTGGGCCCTTGAGCAAGGCACTTAACCTGAAGCTGCTCAGTTGTAGAAATGAGAAAATGTAAGTCTCTCTGAATAATGGCACCTGCTGAATGAAATAAATTTCCATGATTAAATGTCACTTACCCTCTGCACTTTTTCTCAGCCGATGTATTGTTTTTTTTGCTCAGCATATTCGGATTGGCATATTTGCTCAATAAAATTCCCATTGGTTCCTGACTTTTCTGATACCATGTACTTCTTAAGTTTGTATGGCATGTCAATAATGATTTTTTTTCTACCAGAGACTATCTACTGGTACATTGTTCATTGGTTCAAGACAGAGGTTTTGCCAGACCTTTTATAATGGTGTGGCCAGGTTATTCCCAATATATTGAGGTGGCAGTCTAGGGTGGGATAAAATATTAATCAGTAATACATCACAATAGACAATGACATAATATGGCTACCTCTATCTGAACACAAAAGGCAGATGCTGAAGCAACATTTGCATAGCAAACTACATAAAAGTCATAATCTGTATAACATTAATCTACATCTTTTTATGTACACTAGTGTTGTAAATTCAAATTCATTGGATAATTGTAGCTAATAATGGACTGAAGAAATCATGTTATTTCTCCAAATAATAAATACAGTATCATTAATGTAAAAAAAAATGTTTAGCCAATGTTTGTTCATTTATTTGTTTGTTACGGTAAGTGGGGCCAGGGACTAGTTCACTTCTAAGTTAGCTAGTTACATTTATTTGTTACGCTCTTCACCCTAGGCCACCCGTTGGTGCTGTTTGCAAAGCGTTCTGTGTCAAACGAGAGTTGATATGCATAAAACACTGGGTTTGTGTTTCGTAATCAAAATAGATTTAGTCCTATGACACTTGATTACGAAAGAACGTGGAATAATGGATACCATAAATGGATGTTACTCTATATTTGTTAGTTTATTTTGACTTGTCACTTAACATGACACATGAGCAATTGCACATCCATTTGATGCTTTGAAAAAAGGTGGAGTCGTATTATAAAAGTGAAGTACACGCTCAGCCCTTCACAAGAGGGGACAAAGACTTTCAAGGGCAAACCTTTATAAGGCTATATATTATCACCAGTTAACTGCAGTAAGCAGTACAGGTACTTCTCTTTGGTGTCAGAGGACTCCAGCAGACCTCAGTCCCATCAGTCACTGGCTCTGCATGTTCAGCCCACGCTCAAGCTCCCGTAACACGTAGAGCCCCTCCGCTGAGTCAAAATGATGAATCACACAAGCGCAGTTAAGCAATTACAGCGCAATTTAAAGTTCAGCTGCTCGCAAATTATCGCCTGACTCTAGGAAGAATGTGAAGAATAATAAGAGGAGACTCCAAAAGAAAATAAAAGTTCCAAATTACAGACTCAGAGGAAAAGCCCCTCAGGAATGTGCTATGATCCACTGGACTTTCTGACCCACTCTGTCATCCTAGTGGACGAATTGCAGAGCACAGACCTCACGGGCATCTTTGCTCATGTGTCCTACAACAGCCTTCTCTGTCTGAAAAGAGAATGGTACGTAGGGTGGGGTCAGAACAGAGTGCTACTGTGTGACCCAGATTACTGATAAGTGGTTGGCCGTGCCTGTTTATGAGCAGCGTGCCGCAGCAGGGAATTGAGTGGCCTGAGTTTTACTGGATCATAGATGGGTGATGCAGCTGGAGGGGAAGTGTTACTGCATGAGACAGTGATTTCCTTTGTGGTTTTGTTTGATTTTTCCAAGAAGAGGTACTGTGCGTGTCCCTCGGGCTGACTATAACATGGACATTTAGCTCAATGTCATGTTGGCACACAGAGCGAGTGTGTATGGCACAGTCATTACCCAGCAGCCATACAGAGGACTTGTTTCTTCATGCAATTATATATACATGTGTGTGAGATCATCTCTAATTATGCAGTACTGCTATTCTTTTTTTTTTTTTTTTTTTTTTTTTTTTTTTTTTTTTTTTTTTCCCTTTCTATAAATTCTGCCCATTCATTCACAATGTGGCTGGGTTCCACTGGTACTGCAGCTGTTTACCCTGTAGTTAATCAGCTATGACTGATGCTCTGTCAATAATGCACTATCGAGTTATTTATCAGTTAGGAAGTCCAGTGTTCTTTTATATGGAAAATACTTCTTGAAATTGAGATGCTGTGCTGTGTGCTGTTTGACCTTCCCAGGAGACCTTTTGATGATACTGATGAATGCCTATTTTGAAACACGAAGCTTACATATACCATATTTAAAATAATTTTTAATGGCATGTGTAAGAAGAGCCAGTGTGCACTAGAAAATTGGCATTTATCATGCATGCACAGCTGTACAAAATGGGTGGTGATAAATCTTACACTTTCTAAATTGCTCTGCACATGCATGGCCAAGTAGGTGTACTGTAGGAACACTCCCATATCATCATATGTGGTAAACCTATAAGGAAATGTATTATATTTTGGCATGGGTGACACGATTGCAAAATTCAGCTAATAATTAGTTGGAAAATGTCTTCAATTTCCCATTGAAATGTGCCCATGGCAAAAACCCTTCAGTAGAAAGGACATGAGTGTACATGAGGATGCTATTGGCCTCTCTAAAAGTGGGGCAACTTTCTGGCAGACCACTGGGCAAAATGAAATCAACGGATGACTCGCTTTTCGTTCTCAGCAAAGATGTTCCTGCGTTTTTTTTTTTTTTACCTGCACCAAGCAACATAAGCTAAATCTTCAAGCAATGCATCACATTAGTCAATCTTTAGATGTGCGTTTTACTGTATATGGTTATAATTTACATATCACCTGATCACCTGCACCTTGTGAGCATCATGGTCAGCAATTACTCTGTCAGTTATGCTGACTTGATTGACAAGCACTTCATTATCAGTTTTTAGTTACATTTTTCTATCACTTAGAGTTTCTGCATATACGTAGTCAGGAGTAGTTCTAAGTATACGCACGTTCTTGTGCACAACAACTTGAGAAATCACATTCTATATGTAGAAATATGCAGAGTATAGGTTTGGTTTGCAGAATATATGTGGTTTACGCACAGCACTATGCAAGGATGATAAACTAGACCCCAGATCATGTGGGAAACTGGTATGAATGAGGAGTTGACTAAAACCTTAGACATTTGCTGTGAGTTAGAGAAAAGATATGGCATCAAAAGTTTCCTATGGCAATTTTTCAAGACATTTTTAGACATTTTTTTTTAACTCCTACTGGCTTAGATTGGCAGCACATAATATAGAAATGACTGATGTCTATTGCTTTTTGTGCCTTTTGTTTTAAGAGGAAATGTCTTCACTGTATCATTTCCCAAGCCTTCTTTTAGGTTGTCCTATATTCAAGTGCTTGGTTTGTCTTTCTATGTCTCTATTTGACTTGTGGGATTTATGAAAGGTCTGAAATGTCATCATGATTCGTGTCTTTAATGTAAACAGACACCATGCAGTCAACAATATGCTCCAAATATATCCCACTTTCTGATCACTTAACAATTCCCCATTGCTGAAGGGCTTGTGGTCGGCCTTTCTTGTAGACATATAGTAATGAATGTAGACATGGAATGGCTGCACCCGTCTCCCCTTCTGTCTCCCTCTTTGCTAAGGCAGGCTTCCTGACTCTGGTTGCTATACATATGGTCTCCATCTGCTGTGGCCTCTGTAAGATAGCGTTTTTCAAAAGATAGTTGGCTGTATAAATTTGTGTGATTTAACCTATTAGAAAAAACATAATCCTTTGGCTTTTATTTGTGACTGTGCTAGATGACATGATTGTAGCACGTGGGCTGATTCTGGAGGGTGTTTAAATGTAGCATAGGAAAGACCGACATCACAGTACAGCTATCACACAATCCCAAGTAGTGTCATTAAAATATCTGCTTACACTGCCAAGGAATATTAGCTTGTTTTTTTTTCTCATGTGTGATTTTAGCTGTGTGTAGTTCTGGTGTCAGAGTTGGATAAGCCCGTTGGCGTGAGGGCAGAAGGTGCTGTAGATTGGGTGTCGTTTTACATGATGTAGATGAAGTTACAAATGAAGTGAGGACGTACAATACCCAGTTGGGGGCTGTGCTCTTTAAGAAAGCCTGAGAGGTGTTTTTCCATGCATACAGCCAGAGAGCAAGTGTGTGCACATATGTGCACATGTGTGAGTTTATGTGTGTGCATGAGTGTGTGTATGTGTGTGTGTGGAGCAGGCTTGGCTCCACTTCCCTTCAAAATAGATTTAAATATATAGTGTGAGCCACAGTGAGGTCAGTGGCTGATCCACACTCAGCCTGGGAACGCTGGGAGAAGTTCCTGTCTCTTCTCCTGCGTGTTGGACTGTCGCATAGCACAGGTTTGCGTTCAGCCAGGAGGTGTGTACACAGCCGCGCTAACACTAGAGCACAAGATAAACAGTGCAATACATTTCTGCTTCCATATAAATCACACTTTCTTGTCCAAGCCAACAGATTTGAAGCCAAATAATATACATCCTTTTGCATTCTGGCCAAAGCTGTCCCTCATGTACTGTGATGCATGTTGTTCTGTATATTTCCAGTCTCAAATACTCTTTGACGTTGTTGTGCGCCATGTAATCCCCGTGAAATCCAGCAGACTGTCCAGCTGGTTCACATATGTTTATTCATGTGATAGGTGGTCCATATCTTTGTATAGCCTGCATCTAATGAACCAGAGTGCCCATTTCTTTGGCAAGCTAAACATTTAAGGTTGATTTCTAGGAAGTTGTCAGCTATAATTTGGAGAACCTTTAAATACTAATAACCAGATTTTTTGTGGGGTGGGGGTGGGGGTGGTGAGGTTTGTTGGCTAATGTTTGCAAAAGTTTAGTATCTTCCACAGTTTGACAGAAGTTTGAGGTAGACCAAGAAGTTTACTTAAAAAGCCAACTCTAGCCCATTATTATTCCTATCACTTTTATAAAAACAGACCTTTACTGTAATGTGGGCTCTAAACCACAGCTCCAGACAGAGCAAAGAACTGTGAATCATTTGTGTGAGTACATCCTTTTTATTGAATCTTTCCCTGACCGGCAGGTAGTTGTGGGAGGAATTATATCAGAGTATTGGTGTATACCACTATATACTGAAGGTGGTATACACACAGTAAAAGTCTTTTTAGCTGACCTTACTTAAAAAAAAAAAAAGCATGCAAAGTGATTGCTTTAAAAAATAAGTAAAGTGGAATAGGAATTGTAGGTAGCAAATAAGCATTTGTTAGTACAGCTTACAATTCCTGTGTCCCTTTATTTTTTTAAGGCAATTAGAATTAGAATTTACACTGTGTAAGATAATATTCCATTGATTTGCTGTCCTCTCTAAATGTTGCAAAGTCAATGGGCAGGGTGCTCACTGCCCCACTAAAGGATCAAGTATATTTCAGCGTGCGCGGTCTGTGCATGACGTAAATCTGCACGGAGTGTGAGCGCAGGACCCAGATTTTGTGTCCGTTCCAACTGCGCAAAACTGAGCTTGGCATAATACGCTGTCCAAAATATGAGAGTAGTAAAATGGCAGAATGTTTTTCTTGTCTCATTCTTCCAGCACCAGCATTAGGCATTAAAGAGGCTTTACAGAAATAATGCACACCCTCTGACCAGTCCGAGTTGAGCATTCAACCACACTGTGCTGTGAACAAGAAGGATCCATAATCATAAGCATGAGAGTGGGTCTAAACCAGGAAATCACCTGAGAAACAAGGGGAAAAAATCCACAATCACTCATTGAGTACTTTATTAGAACCACTTGTAAGCATACTCATTCATTTGAGCAATTACCTAATCATCCAATCATGTGGCTGCAGTGAAATGCATAAAATCATGCAGATTCAGGCCAGCAGCTTGTTCAGGTCTACCATCAGATGGGGAAAAATGAGTGATTTTGACCTCTCAGTGATTTTGACCTTTGCAATGATAGCTGGTGCCAGACAGGCTGGGTTGAGTATTTCTATAACTGCTGATCTCCTGGGATTTTTACACACAGCAGTCTCTAGAATTTACTCAGAATGGTGCAATAAAGTAAAGCTGACAGATGCTACAGTAACTCAGATAACCACTCTGTACAATTGTGGTGAGCAAAAATGTACAACACGTTGAACCTTGAGGCAGATGGGATACAGCAGCAGAAGACCACGTCAGGTTTCACTTCTGACAGCTAAGAACAGAAAACTGAGGCTGCAGTGGGCACAGACTCACCAAAACTAGACATTTGAAGACTGGAAAAACGTAGCCTGGTCTAATGAATCTCCATTTCTGCTGAGACACAAAGACAATAGGGCCAGAATTTGGCACCAGCAGCATAGATCCCAAGATGGACCCAACCTGCCTTGTATTAACAGTCCGGCCTGGTGGAGGTGGTGTAATGGTGTGAGGAATGTTTTCTTAGCACACTTTGGGAATGGTAATACCAATCAATTATCACGTGAATGATTCAGCCTATTTGAGTGTTTTTGCTCACACTGACCATGTGCATATCTAATGACTATTTCCAGCATAATAAGGTCATATCAAACTGGACATTTAATATTTAAGACCTTGGAACTTTTATATCACTACATCATGGGTACAACGTCACACCTGGTATTCCTGGAAAAAAAAAAAGAGCAGCCTCTTTGGTAGTGTCAGGATGGCCGAGTGGTCTAAGGCGCCAGACTCAAGGTTCAACCCTTCCCCTGGTTAAAGGAGGCTTCTGGTGTCCTAATGGAGGCGTGGGTTCGAATCCCACTTCTGACATGGATGTTTTTTTGGTTTTTTGTTTTAATTAAATTAAACAAGTCAAGTCAAGTCAAGAAAACTTTATTGTCATTTCAACAATATACATGTGGTACAGTACATAGTAAAATTAAATAACATTCTCCAGGACAAGAGGTGGACAGTAACAAAGTAGATTTACTTGAGTACTGTATTTAAGTAGAGTTTTTGAGTATCTGTACTTCACTTG
>JAOVYU010000042.1:26530053-26545596 GCA_025674565.1 Synodontis membranacea
ATATACAGTATATATATATATATATTTATATATATATATGTGTGTGTGTGTGTGTGTGTGTGAAACAGGGAATAGCTGTGACTGCAGCATTCTGATTGTTGTGGAATTTACAGAGGCATTTGCTCACTAGGTCTCGCAGCGTGACACTATTTTTTCATTGCTGTATGCAGTGTGAAGTGCCGTTGTATTTTTCTGAATGGATTCAAACGTGCTAAGAGCCATAGATTCATTTTCACACTAGCTCACACACAGATTTATTATTGGAGGGATAATGAGTAAAAGACAGAAAGCAATACCCAACGGTTTAAAACTGAACTCCGTTTGACTGATTGTGCTGTATTTTGAGTACTCATTTTTGCGGTAACTTACGTAATTTGTTTATCCTCTTCTGTGCTGAGTTATCCATAGAGAAATATTGAGAAATAATACGAAAACGGGATACACACAACAGGAAATTATTACAACAAGTGGAGATGACAAATGACTGAGTGAACAGTTCCATCACCGAACGGCTAAAAAACAAGACAGCCTAAAACAAAACACCATTAAAAAAAAAAAAGTGTGTCTGTCATCTAGGACTGGGTTTGATGATAAAATATCTCACACTTATCTAGATTGTAAAGTCGTTGTTTTTTTTTTAAGAAGAAGGAAAAAACTCAGTTTCACACGTTTGACACTGTTTTGTTGACAGTTTGCTGGAAAACCGTTGTATATCGTATCGTATCTTGTAGCAATGTCTCTAAGGTTCATGAGATGATATTTGCGAGGCCTCCACTCCTATTGTAATCACACCCATGTCAAATGAGCCTCGTTCCACACTAACAATCACATCTTTATCTCCTGCCTGCTGCTTACAGGTGACCTGGTGTCCAGAGCCATGCATCACCTTCAGCCTCTGAGCATCAAGAACCACAGTAACAGCACTCCTGTGCACCAGAAGAACAATCTGCTCCACTGGGAGCCTGAGGCTCTCTACACTCTCTGTTACTTCATGCACTGCCCTCAGATGGAGTGGGAGAACCCTAACGTGGAACCCTCCAAAATCACTCTTCACACAGAAAGGTGAGCTTGCAGGGCTGGGTCTTCTGTTATCTGTAAACTGTAGCAGATTTACTGGTTCATTATTTATTTTCCTTTGGCAGACACTTTTATCTGAATTAGTTTACATATGAGACAGGATACAAAGACTTGCTTAAGCAATGGTTCTCTGGGAGAAAAAAAAAAAATCCAGAACCTTAACCACTCATCTCCAAAGATATACTAGCAAAGTTGTCTATTTCAGATAAATCACATATAATAAACATAAAATGCAACAAATTTATTTGATCTGTTTTTCATGGTATTTAAAACCCTACTATCCTAATCTAAAACACTGTGTCCCTGATCAGGTAGTTTCTAATAATGAATACATGGATGTAAGATTATATCTTGTCCTTTTTATATCTTGTCCTTTATTCTTTACTAAATGATTTTCCTTCGTTAGATCATGTTTCTTATTTCTGTAAAATGTAGGAGACCTCTCCTCCTTATGACGCAGAGCACTCTGACCTGTATAGGATAACATATCCTGTGTACGTGCTCTGATGCCTGACTTTGTTCTGTTTAGGATAACATAATCTTCTGAATATGTCACTCTTGTCCTTGTTGATTTTTTATATACAATACTTGCGTTAATTCCTTTTATTCTAAAAACATTACCCGAGTACATCATATCAGCAACCTACGATGATGTACCCTGACTGATGATATATTTATTTTTTTACTCTAAATGCCTTTAGACTCTGACAGTAAATCTGATTGAGCTCTAAACAAGACCCTGTGTCTGTTTGCTCGATCTCCAAGCGTGCTTATCACATGGAGAGAGAGAGAGAGAGAGAGAGAGAGAGAGAGAGTTGCTGAGTCTGGTGGAGATTTGAACCGGAATCAAATTCCTTACAATGGATGGTACACATTCTAGTTAATGAACATGGTCTTTCTTTGTCCTGCAAACTTCGTACTGTATCTGACTGCTCGCTTGTGCCCACATAAAAGTAAAAACTTCCCCCTCACTTTTTTTTTTTTTGGCGCTTCAACCAGACAGCCTTGGAACCTTTCTTGCAGCTTTAAAACAAACAAACAAGCAAACAAACAAACAAATAAATGTGTATCCTGTTTGTATTTGTATTCATTCCGAATAATGGATTCATATTCAGTTACCATATGATTTTATAGAAATAATTAGGAGCAAACAGGACAAATGCAAAGTGATTTAACTAACATTTTAGTTTCTAAAAAATATATATATATTTAATATTTATATCATTTAGACCTAGAAAACTTAATTAGGTAAGATGCGTCAAGTTACACTGCTAAGTAAACATCGCAATATTTCATTCAACGTAGTTGTGACATCTGCTAGAGTCATAACAGCTGGAGATGTTTAGGCGCTGTGAAGTGAATAGTTGTGAGTCTGCTTGTTGTCTCTCCCTGCAGGCCATTTATGGTACTTCCTCCCCTTATGGAGTGGATCCGAGTGGCGGTAGCCCACGCCGAGCACCGCCGCAGCTTCTCCGTGGACAGTGATGACGTTCGACAGGCGGCCCGGCTCATGCTGCCTGGAGTGGACTGCGAGCCTCGGCAGCTAAAGTAAGAGGCCATTTCGAAATCGCACACCAGGGACATGTGTAGCAGCTTTTAAAGCAGCAGATTTGGGGCTGTCGAAGACAGTTTTTGGCTAGAGACTTCAATGTGTGAATACACATTCGGCAGTACACATGGACACAGTGAGAAATGGGAGTACTCAAAACAATGCCTGTTTTCATAAGTTACACAACCTTGTATTGGTTGTCTATGTGGTTTGTCGGCAGAGTGAGTCATAGTTCTTTCGTACTTGTCTCTGCAGGACAGATGACTGCTTTTGTATGTCACGAAAGCTGGACGCTGCTTCCACCGAGGCAAAGTTTCTGCAGGACCTGGGGTTCCGCATGCTCAACTGTGGCCGCACGGACCTGGTAAAGCAGGCCATCAATCTGCTCGGACCCGAAGGCATCAACAGCAAGAGTGAACAGGTGACACATAGAGGTTCTGCACTAAATAAAAATGGCTTGCTTTCAAATGCATTTCCAGCACAATAGCAATCCCCTCAGTACAGACCTCATAAACCTCATCCGTATTTGTCCTATGAAGTTAGCTCAACTAGGAGTCTCTCATTACATCAGTACAGTTGTACCACTCTCATTCTTACAGTGTTTTATGGTTAATCATGTCAGTGGGAGCCAGCGTACAGGCCACACGTCACCACTCTCTCTATCATACAGCTAGCTTGGCTGCACCACTGAACTCTGGGAGGGAAATGTAAGCCGTTCCCTTACTTTTTCACAGAACCAGGAATGGCGTCAGTTTTTCCATGGGCTCTTGTACTGGATTAGGCTGAATCCCCTCTAGTCTCTCTTTATACACAGAGTTTCAAAAGCCTCTTTCATTAAGTAAATATTCAGTGTCTACAGTACGTTCAAACTTTTTTTTTTTATTGTATTTCAATACCGGTGTTACTTTATCATAAGACAATAAATGAGTAATAATTTTTTACTAAGTCAGTGTGACTTCTGAGCATGAATGTGTGTATGTTATTTTAGGGTATGACCCCGCTGATGTACGCGTGCGCTCGTGGGGATGAGGCCATGGTTCAGATGCTGTTGGATGCAGGAGCTGACGTCAACAGTGAGGTCAGTGATATAAAAATTCTAAGTGTTCTTATACCACAGCATAATCAAATCTGATTGGTCAGAAGGTGTTCATTAATTTTCTGTAACAGCATGGCTCTGGCGGTAGTCCTGGATAAAAGGCAAATCACAGGTTATATATTATTTTGCTTGTTCTAATATGCTATCGTTTCTGTACCTCCTATAATTCACAGATATTTGGTAGATGATTTACATAAACTAAGCCTAATAATAATTCAAAAGATTATTGAAAAATAAAAAGGTATAATCAGGGATATGGTTACGCTCTGTGGATGGAGAGGGAAAAAAAACAGTTTATATCTGGTATAATGTGAGTGAAATCAGGAACTTACTTGTCTTGCAGATAGTTCACAACATTAAAAGTTACTATAACTTGTTTAAAAAAAAAAAGCATGATGCTCGTCAATGTTAATAACTTTAGAGATTGTAGTCATTGGCAAATTGCTGTGGTATAAGAGGAATAAAGCACCACAGGGCATGCTGTCACAGGATAATCCACTTTGGTGTGGTAACAGTAACTTTGCAGCACCCCATCGTTGATTATTATTTTCCTGTAACAGCACACTTTTGTTTTATTCCTGGCTTATATTTAAAAGAGCTTATTCATCAACCCATCAAACCCATTCTTCCATTGTATTCTATGTGTTCCACTGTTTGCATTCTTGTGTACTGTCATGTTGTTCCAGGTGAAAAGCCCCAGTTTTTTTTTTCCCAAGAGATTTTTTTTTACTGCAACTATTGAGACATCACTCAACTGTTTAGCTGGAGACTCCAAAGCAAAGAGTGATTTAGCAGTGATTGCATGACTTGCTGTTGTGATGGAACCAGTCACACTTGAGTCATGCTGTAAGTCAGTCGTTGGGAAATATTTTTACAAAACCATCACACAATCTCATCATGTTACGTAGCATACTGAGTCATTAAGCTTAGACGTGAGAAATTTTAAGCGGACGACGTACCGCTGACGGAGAACATATGGAAATTAGATCAGAATGGCACTCTAAAGTAGAGCTGACCTTTTCCCTTCATAAGCCAAATCTAACTGTGAAAGTGACAGACGTCTTCTAGGAGCTGTGTGCCAGGTTTTAGCTGAGTGCAACGTGTATATGAATTTCTCCAAGCCAGCACTTTTCCTGGCTGCTTATTTGTGTGTGTGTGTGTGTGTGTTTATATGACTGTCCCCTGTACCTCCTTCAGGTGCCCAACACCGTGCACCAGCACCCCTCAATCTACCCTGAGACTCGGCAAGCCACGGCGCTCACCTTCGCCGTGCTCCACCAACACGTCCCCGTGTTGCAGGTAGACGTCCTCCGCCTGCCCTGACAGCACACTGACTACACACTGTCTTCCTAATACATTGTTATTAGGATTATGTACTAAGTCTCTTTTTTTCGATGTTCTCTCTTGACATTTTGGTCAGTTGTGTGTGGGTGTAAAAGCTCTTCTCAGAGTCTTTTCCTAGCGACCGTGCTACACCCCATTTACCATGTTTCTCATTATCAGCCATTTTCACTGTGTTTTGCTGCTAAGGATGCTCAGTGTGTTTTCTCACTCAGCAGAAAATGTGCCTTATAAGCAGTTTAGTTTACTGTCTAGATCAGGTTGCGGGAAGCTGTTGAAAATGGTCAAGTTTGAACTCCGTCACTTTGTCTTTCGATCTCTCGATCTTTCTCTTGCCTGTCCTTTCTTCACTCCCATTCTGTCTATCAGTTGCTGATGGATGTCGGGGCAAACGTGGAAGGCTCTCTGCAGGATGGAATGGAGAACTACACAGAAACACCCCTGCAGTTGGCCGCCGCCGCGGGTAATCTAATGCTGTGAACATCAGTCAGTAGCGGCAAGACACGGTCAGTGGAGAACAGAGGTGAATGCAGATCTTTCTTGTGCATCTGCAGGAAACTTTGAGCTGGTCAGTCTGCTGTTGGAGAGGGGAGCTGACCCTCTGGTGGGTACCATGTACCGCAACGGCATCTCCACAGCCCCACACGGTGAAATGAACTCCTTCAGCCTGGCTGCAGCACATGGACACAGGTAGCACAGATACACTTAAAGAGTCACACACACTGTAAATTTACCGGAAAATAGTGTCAGCATAGATTTAGAGTACCAAAGTATACTATAATGAAAATACTGTAATTTACTAAAAACAGTCGAAACAAATTAGCATGCTAAAGGAATCATAGTTTACTGGCAACTTCTTTACGGTCATTTACTGTCATTTTTACCCCATGTTTCACTTTACGATTCATTATACTCTAAGGCCTGGACCAGTGTGGGTATTTTTTTTTTCTTTAATGTTACATTTTTAGGGAAGGAAAGCGACAAATGTAAACGATTAAAATAAAGCCACTTGTTAAAAAAATCATAATAATAAATCCTTTTTTTTTTTTTTTTTTTAACTTTAAGCTGAAACACGGGCAAATGAGAAAACTAAATGGCCTTGAGACCTAAAATTAGGTCAGAAAGTAATAGATGGGAGCAACGAAGCCATACCTAATAATATTTCAAATACCATTTCTAGAAAAAAATAGCTATCAGTAATTCTAGGTAGAACGTGAACTCACTAATTTGTAAACTAAGCTATCTAACTACTGTATGTCAAATATTAGATAAAGTGAAAATTTTGTAAGACATTGACCGGAAACTAATATTGGACAGCTGAATAAGCCAACTAGCAAACTAAATGATTTGGCTGTCAAATTCAGAAGTAAACAGCACGTGAAATTATTATATCTTCCCTCCCTGTGTGTGTGTGTGTGTGTGTGTGTGTGTGTGTGTGTGTGTGTGTGCGGTTCAGGAATGTGTTCCGTCGGCTTCTGTCCCAGTCTGAGAAGGAAAAGGGGGATGTGTTGTCCCTGGAGGAGATCCTGGCTGAAGGGACAGAGGCAGGGGAGAGGAATTCGTTGCAGATGGAGGCAGCACGCACCGGGAAGGCCAAACTCAAAGCTCTTAGAGAAGCCATGTACCACAGCTCAGAACATGGCCATGTGGACATCACATTAGATATACGCAGCTTAGGTTAGTATTAGTATCTCATACCCAGATCCATCCTACAGCATTTTCCCAGGCCCCATATCAGATTTATTTGATGCCCCCTGTTAAACAGTATCGTCAGGAATAGACAAAAAAAGTACTTTAAGCAAATCGGTTGTGAGGTTAAATGCAAAATATGCCGAATGTGAATGTGTAGAAATAAATTACAAAATACTACAACCAAAAAAAAAAAAAAAAGGATCAGGATTTCTATTTTGCATGTATAGAAACATTTTGTGAGATGCGTACAAGATCAATAGCACCACTGATAAAGATAACGTTAGCACATCGGTGGATGCTGAAGGTATTTTCTCATGACGGCTCAATTGCACCGCCTGTGTGGTGTCTAAAAAAATGGCCAGAATTATCGATCTGCTTAAATTTTCCTCCTGTGAGCATAGCTACACGATCGTAGCAGCTTTGCCTGCTAGCTAGCATCCGGGTTACTTTGCTAGTGAAAGTATGGCCAATAATAAAAGGATATTGTTAGTGATTATGTAAAGCCTTTTAC
The DNA here is from genome assembly GCA_025674565.1 of Synodontis membranacea. Lineage (NCBI taxonomy): Eukaryota > Metazoa > Chordata > Actinopteri > Siluriformes > Mochokidae > Synodontis > Synodontis membranacea. The sequence continues at coordinate 26,537,320 of JAOVYU010000042.1, forward strand.
AGTAAGCATGACTTAAACATCAAGGAACAGCAGTTAAGTTGTTTCGCAACATGCTGGATAGAAACAAGTCAGCGAGTACGTTGCTAAGACCGCATTTCCTCCCTGATGAGTCACTGAAGCATTTGTTAGCACTGCAGCACTGCTCATGAACTGTTCACAAACAGAAGGTGCCTTTGATAAATCTTTGATGCTGCGGAGAATTTCTAGCCACAGAGCAGATCTATAACCTGGAAACTGCTCGAAAATGCGACAGAATCAGTCAACCTGATCGCACTTATTTGACTTATTTGACTTATATTGACTTATTTAACAGAAGTCACCTACCTAGTCTTACTACGTACAAATTATAAAATTGGCAGAGCGGGTAGTGTTGTTTCCTCGCAGCTCCAGGATTCCTGGTTTGACCCTGAGCTCGGCTTGCTGTCCGTGCAGAGTTTCGACTGTTCTCCTTGTGTCTGTTTGGGTTTCATCCCGCCTCCCAAAAACATGTTAAGTGGATGATAAATTGCCCCTAGGTGTGAAAGAGTGTGTGAATCCAGGGTGTGTTCGCCAAATGTTCCTGGGATAGGCTCGGAATGCACTGTAACCCTGATACTGTAACCACTGAAAACCCTGTTTTTTTTTATTTCAAATAAAGAGCAAATATATAAAAAATGAGTGCTGCAAAATATTAACAATGCATTCCACAAAGATACTGCTTAATATGTCATCAAAGTGACGTGATGTTAAAACTAGTCATTATATATGTGTGTGTTTGTGTGTGTGTGTGTGTGTTTTTGTCAGGAGTGCCATGGATGCTGCACACCTGGCTGGAATCTTTGCGCACGTGTTTCTTGCAGCACAGGCGGCCGTTGATCCAGGGCTTGCTGAAGGAGTTTAGCTGCATCGAGGAGGAGGAGTACACTGAGGAGCTCATCACACACGGCCTGCCTTTAATGTTTCAGATCCTCCGTGCCAGCAAGGTCTGCAACAACCTGCACAATCACACACACACACACACACATCCCACTCAGTCCACACTGCCTACACACAGCATTCTGAAACTTTAACACAGATTTCTTATTACTTGCTGATATGGACAGTAATGTAGCCCATGATCTGCTGAACGCTTTAAATGGGGAGATTTGCTTGGAAGCCGAACTGTATTATGTAACAGTGTGGGCTTTGCTTTGACTCTGATGGAGAGGTCCAGTCACATACCTGCTCAGAGTGCATTCCTGTGTGTATAGGAGAAGGGACAGACTCCAGTCTGACGTTCCAATCAGCTTAACCGCCTGTACAAATCACCTGCTGTCATGCCAGCCCTCTACTGAATGCATGCTCTCGGTTGTGTGCTTGAGTGTGCACTTGGGGGGGGGGGGGGGGGGGGGGGGGGGGGGGTGTATGTGTGCATCTGTCAGAGGTGATCTACAGTATAGGAAATCCTGTCTGAGTCCTGCAGTGATGACTGATTGTACCTGGGCTCTTATCCTGTACATATAATATACATACACACAGCATATACCGTGACGTGTACATGAAACACATTCACATCACCGAAAGACAGAGATAGAGATGCCATGAGGCAAGAAAGAGCCATAGAGAGAAACATGTAAAAGAAAACAGGAATACCGGCAGGGCGAAAGAACTGTCATGTTAATGAGGAGCTCCTCAAAGCTGCACTCATCAGTCAGACTACAAGGAGAGAGCAAATAATTCAGCTGGGGATTTAGTCTACCCATTTTTCCACCCACCCATACAAAGGAGAGCTAGAAGAGGCATAGCACAGATGAGAATAACATTAAACTCTCCTCTGATTTGCATCCCGTCTCTCCACAAAGTTCATGCCTTCCCCGCCCCTGCAGCACTTCTGTTGCAGCATCGGATAAGCACGTGGGCACTTGTGGCCATTATTTGTCATGTTTATGATGTTAATTCATTTTGTAGAATGAGGTGATCAGTCAGCAGTTGGCAGTGATTTTCACCCAGTGCTACGGACCCTACCCTGTTCCTAAACTCACCGAGATCAAGAAGAAACAGACCTCCAGACTCGGTACGTGTTACCATAATTCATATCCTATTTAGATTTAGATTTATACATGTATCATGCATATCAATTTCCCAGGTTTATTTACTGCATATTTTGGCTTTACTGAACTGAGTGAGGTGGTCACGGTAAAGTTATCAATGTCTCTTTTGTATAGTTACAGCAAATGCATTCATGATGTTTTTCTTCTCTTTTGTTTGGAGACATCACAGCTCTCAAATTATGGTCCTCTGTCTCTTATAAGGCCTCCTGTGCCATCTAGTGACCAGTACCTTTTCAACACTGCTTTTTTTGGGGTTTTTTTTTATGCTCATGTTAGTTCTGTGTGCCTGGTTGTTTATTCATGTTGCCTGTGTTTGTGTTAGATCCCCACTTCCTGAACAATAAAGAGATGTCAGATGTAACATTCCTGGTGGAAGGAAAGCCGTTTTATGCCCATAAAGTTCTGCTCTTTACCGCCTCCAACAGGTGGGCCCATGCACTGCACTGCACTGTACTCAAAGTCACCTTTTACTCTGCAGTTAAAGGAACCCTCTGCCCTGAAATGCATTATGCTTATTTTCAAATATTTGTGATTTGTTCAGCTATCGTCAGGCAAATTTGTTGGCTGGTGCTGTATCGTTTTATTACTCTACGAAGTTAGCAGTTGTTGCAAGTCTGTAGAGCTACAGACTTGCCTCGGGTAGTCAGTGATCTACGTTATGACGAGCACGATGAGGTTAATTATGATATTAGTACGAAAGGCTTTAGAACTTGATTGGTTTGTACAGAATATACAGATGAGGAGATGCAAAAGCTGGACAGATTAAAGACTAAATCACTGCTGCATTGCTCTTCATCCTTAGGTAGAGATGAAGCAAGGGTTAAATCCCACTGCTGTCACTGTCAGCTGGTAGTCGAACAGCATCATAGATAATGCAGGGAACACGTCGATGAAAGAAGTTCAAACAAAAAAAAAAACAACCCTCCAAATATCAAAGAAATCTTGGTACGCAGTGAAGATCGCATGTTAACATACAAGTCATTCAAGATGGATTTTTCTTTGACTGAGCTGCACTTATTTTCTAAACCAAGAACAGTAAACACAACATAATATATTTCCCTGAATACTGTGTCTGTTTTCTTTCATAAAGGTTTAAATCGCTACTAGCAAACAGACCAGCGGCAGAGAACACCTGCATTGAAATCAGCAATGTGAAGTATAATGTATTCCAGGTTTGTGCTTTCCTGCATAGACAGATCTAGACAGCATTGTTTAACTGAGTCTCTATCCGCCACATCTGTAGTTTATGTGTGATTACCATAGGAAATAGTTTTGACACGGGTTCCTGTACTGCGCAAAGAACAGACTCAGGAATTTGCCTGAGACTGACCTATGTGTGGTTGTCTAGTCGCCGTTGTTTAATGACACAAATAAGTCTCTAAAATATGCAGTAATATCAAATATAGTGTGAATTTTGAACTACAACCGTTACATTGGCCAGAAATGAAATATTTATTTTATTTTTATTTATTTATTATTCAACTTTGCTGCAATATAGCAATAAAGCTGTTGTGCTTTCTGGAGTAGTTTTTTAATATGAGAAATCAGACCATGAGAAATCAGACCCACTCATACTGTGTACCATACATTGGTGATTTATAACTCTCCAAGAAAGGGTGTATTATCCAGATTTAGATCTTAAAGGGGCAAGTGCACCCTTCCCAGAATTCAATTCATTGTTTTTGTTTATGTACACCACTGCGTTTTGAAAGCATGTGAGTGCTACTCTGCTATCTCATCGCGTACACTCACCTGGCTGAATACTAGGTTAGAAAAGTATATGAAGACTTTTGCTAATAAAAATGGAACACATTGTTGTGGAAGACAGATAGTGAGGAGTTGAGTATCAGCCTCGATAGAGACCGGCTATCGACCAGTCACTCACTATCACTTAGGGTGAGCTGGCTTCTCTAATGTGCGAACACTAAAAGCGGTTCTCTAAAATTATTAGTATTTTGCCTAAATATTTATTGACTGCTCAAATAACGACCCTTAAACTTTCACCGTACAGAGTGATGAATTACCTGCCCATCGTAATCGCACATAACTACATGTGTAGATATAGCGTAAACTCTATTATAATGCAGCTGATCACTAAGTGATATTAATTGTTGCTTTTTCCTACAGCTGGTGATGCAGTATCTGTACTATGGTGGAACAGATGCACTACACATCAGAAACACTGAGGTTATGGACGTAAGTCTTGTTACCTTCTTGACCCTTCTTTGCACTTGTAAATGCATGATGAATCATTATCAGCAGATGATCAGGGTGATGTCATGTGCTAATAGGGGTTTTTGTCCGTTAGCTGTTGTCTGCGGCTAAGTTTTTCCAGCTGGAGGCACTACAGAGGCACTGCGAGATCATCTGCTCCAAGAATATCAACACGGAGACCTGTGTAGAGATCTACAACCATGCTAAAGTATGGAAAATAAACCCTTTCCACAAACATCTCACATTGCAGTCAGGGCCATATGCAGATTTCGTTAATTAAGTCGTCTCTAACCTTTAGGCCACAGCTGCCCATTTTATGACAGTTATGCATAGTTATGCAGGAAAGATATGCATATTCAGAGATGGTTAAGACGCCTACTCTGGGCTCCCCATTCAGATCACCTGCATGCCTCCATAACTCACAGTTTATTTTTAATAGCATATGAAACAAGACTAATACAATGATACGTAAATGATAAGGTGGCAAAATAATTAATGAATATTTATGAGTCAAGTTTCCTGTTAATATATTGCTGCAAGTATAGACCTAGTTGTAATGATCATATTCCTGAAAATGTACTCCACCCTATATGGCCAAAGTTTGTGACCATCACACCCCTTCTCTTCTTTGTAGTTCTTCTCCAAACTGTTACAACAAAGTTGGAAGCACACAGTTGCATAAAATATATTTGTACTCTGTAGCATTTCCCTTCACTGGAAACGACGGTCGTGTGTCCACAAATCTCTGGCCATATAACTTAATAATATGGCTTCCCCTGTCATTATTCACAGTTTGAAGGATAAGCCGACTGACTCGTGTCCTAGAATTGGAGCTCACTTTTATATAATTCATAATTTTATCCATAAATAATTCGGTCCCGTCTCTGAGTAAAGACGCTGTCTCCTCCGGTGTCCTCCATGCAAAAATAACAGATGGCATAAACTTAAATAAGACAATACTATTAATGCTGTCATTTTTAAGCATTTAATATTGACCTCTGAATAGCACTTACAGTACACAGCAAAATTCTCAGAGATGATTTTCTGGTCTTAACCAAAGGTGTTAAATATAGAGTTGAACCGACACACTTAAAATATACTTTAACACCAAAGGAATCAATTGAATAGGAGAGTTGGTGTCACTGAGAAGTGCTGGAGTTTTAAAACCACACTCTGGTGTTACGCAGAGTCCATTTTTAACTATGCATGGAATTATTTAAACTCTGGAACCGCATTGCATCATTAACACTTTAGAAAGTGTAAAATTAACACTGCAAAGGCTGGGACAGAATAAACACCACCATAGTGCTAAATTGAACTATCTGTAGTTACATCTATGGACTGAATACTCCTAATATCTTTACTAAATACTGATTACACAGTTCTGAATATGGTCCTAATTGTGTTGTTTTCTCTTTAGTTTCTGGAGGCACCAGAGCTGTTGTCCTACATTGAGGGCTACTTCCTGAAGAACATGGTGGTGTTGATGGAAGTGGAGCCATTCAAGCAGCTTCTGTACGACACCGCAGCGGAAAGCGCAGGCCATGACGTGCTGCATGCCCTGGAGAAGACTCTGGCCACCCGCATTCACTCCATCCACTTGTCATCATCCAAGGGATCTATAGTTTGAAACGGACACGGTCGCCGCTCAGAAACATTTGAAGCTCATGTGCGGTTTATCCAGTGCTATATAGCAGGGTAGGTTAAGTGTGTGTCCAGTTTGTTAGTGTAGCAGTACACGATACGTGCGCCGGCTAAATCAGCAGCCGTATTAAGCCATTTACTGGAGAAAATGTTAACAGGAGCTCAGCAGGTGGTAAATTGCTTCCTGTTCGGAGCTGTTTGATAAACAGCATAATTGATTTTTGCCATTACGTTTCCAGTTTTAGATCTATTTGCAGAGACGCCGCGCAGTTCGATCCATATTTTCAAATTAACATTATTGTAGTACCACACACAGAACTGCACTGAAAGAACGAAAAAATGTAGTAACTTTTCTGATGTATGATAGAAAAGTGCACCTCATACATCCTAGAGTTTATACGTCTGTCTTCAGTTCCAGAGGCTTCTTTAAAGTGCCACAGTCCATCCAAAATACACACACACACACAACCATGGCAATAACAAATACAGTTATTTAATAGCTGGCCATCAGACTATAAGCCATCTCTGTAGATGTTTTGTGGCATGCCTAGCTCATATACTTGCTTCCACTCAGCTCTACATTGTGAAAGTGTGTGCCTTTCTCATTACAAACCGTCATCTGTATAGCAAGAGAATAGAGCTTAAATAAAATACGGCTATTTTTGTAAATATACAGTGTAAATCTCTCATATGGAGATCTCTCTCCACCTGTAATTATATGTATATAACAGATTTCCCCACTCACAATATATGTACAAAAGTCTTAAAATTAGTTAGCAGTTGTAAATGTAATTGTAGATGCATGTATTTTTATGGCTTTTTTTTTTTTCTTATTTTTGTCGGTGTTAGGTTCGTATATGTGGAGTATTTTGTGTTAGACAAAAAGAGAAAGAGTCTTATTACGAGCATGGGGTTAGAGAGCCGTAGCTGTAAATATCTTTGTTCCTGAGGAGCTGGGATGAGATCCTCGACTCAGTAGGTGCCTGCAATATGTCAAGTTTGTGCAACTACGTGTAAATCCTTCTGTGACTAAATCCTTCTCTTTATAAAGATTAATACAAAAAATGACATGTTTGTGCTTTAAGTTATTTTACATGTGAACGTGGTTAATAAATGCAGTTCAGCTCTGGGTTTTAAAGATGCCGAATGAATCGCACTGCTGAATGAGATTTGCTGAATTGCTTCGCTGAATCCCCTTTTTAGATTCTGAGCAGTGGCTGGCATTGATAGTTGAGCGCACCTTGCCTGCAGTGATTCCACAGACAGGTCAGCTTTAATCTTAGCAAACCAGACATTTAAGGAAAGAACTTTTTTTTTTTTCTTTCTCCTCCAGAGTATTGTTTATCCCAACATCACTTCATTCTGCACTATGAATTAATTCACATTATTTTCTCATGACCAGCAATGGAATTAACAACATAAATAAACAATGCTTGTCTAATATCATTAGAATGAAAAGATTTTCATTAAAAGATTAATGCTAATTCAATTAGTGCAAATCGTATTCTTGTCTCAGGCAAGTGTTCTACAGTAGACATAAATGCACACCGGATTGAGGAAAAAAAAAAAAAAGTAAGAAGAGGATCTGGTCTGCATGATGAAAGAGTTTGTACAAAGGGGACCACGAAGTCGAGACGCAGAATGAAACAGATTTGCAATAGTAAAAGAACAGAAGGGCATTGTTCTCTGTACTGCCAGAATGGAGAGCGCATGCTTAATACACTTCACATCAATGGGTGCATCAGCTACAACAATGCATCTTACATCATCTCTTCACCGAAGAGGAACTACAGCAGCAAGCAACGGATGAAACAAGCTCTGTCATGATATAGATCAAAATTTTTTTTACATTGCCTGTACCACAGATTCTCGAAAGTTTTGAAGCCTTAAACTGCAAAATAAATTCTGTGGACTCACTGCGTATTTATTTTATGAATAGAACATAACCCGACTAGCCATCCATCCATTTTCTATACCAATTATCCATTGCAGCTCACAGGGGGAGTTGGAGCCAGTCCCGGCTGACTTCAGGCGGGTAGCGGGGTACACCCTGGGCAGGTTGCCAGTTTATCACAAGGCTAACACAGAGAGACGAACACACTCATTCACACGCGAATTCACACCTAAGGGCAACTAGCCAGTATACCTATTATACATGTGGGAGGAAACCCATACAGGCACGCAGAGAACAAACTCCACAAACAGATTCTGAACAGAAAGACCCCAGTTGGCCGGCAGGTGCGAACCCAGAACTTGCTTAATGTTAGGCAACAGGGCTAACCACTGTACTGCTGCCCAAAACAATTTAATAAATATTATTACTTAAAATAATAAATGAAAATGATTTCTT
>JAOVYU010000042.1:26545696-26561615 GCA_025674565.1 Synodontis membranacea
ATATAATACATACATACATACATACATACATAAATAAATGAATGCCCCATGATTGCTCTAAAACCCACTTTGAGAGCCTTGGGTCTTTACTGTATTTACACCCTCTCTCAAAATGTCCATCCTTGCAAAACACCAAAATTTGGGTTTAGCATTTGACCTTAAATGAGTCCTTGAGAAGGGGCTTTTAGAAGAAGCCTGCTCTCTCTAATGAACATTTTATGTGGAAATCGATTGCAGGACGTGTTCCCGAGAGTCGCAGAGCTTATAAATAAAACACTTTTATTACGAGTTAAATCGGACCTTCTGCCAAGCTGCCATTGCGCTTGTTCGTTACATTTTAGACCTTGTGAAACCAACTCATATTTCACGTCCAAGTCCAATCAAGTTTCACCCTCAGAAGCTGATTCACTGAACACGTAGCCTACAGGATGTAACTTAAGAGTGGCATTAATGCAGACCTGCAGACTGGCAGGAAATACATATTTTCAAAAAGAGATTCACGGCAGGAATAAAATTGTCCTAATAAATAAAAGTGAGAGTGAAATAAAAAGAGTAGGTTGCGGTGGTTGACTAAGGGTAGATGAATATAAAGTCTAAAAGAATTTAGTCTAGATATGATAAAACATTAAATAGTATGGCCAGAATTTAGAAGAACTTGTAACTGAGTTACTCAGCAAATAATGCTTTACTTCATCAGGACATCAAACACTCTCTCTCTCTCTCTCTCTCTCTCTCTCTCTCTCTCTCTCTCTCTCTCTAGGGTTAGATTTGCAACAATTAGCTACATTACTAATTATGTCAAGGGAATGTCCTCACAAGGATAGTAAGACAAACCTGTGTATACCACATTTGGAGTGGGCAGAGGAATGTGGCGAAGGGGGAAATAGTGGGAGTTGTTCAAAAGGTATCCATGGATACCCACCATTCAAGGACTATAGTGAACTGGAGCCGGACTGTTGTGTAAAGCACGCTCTCATTTTTCACTCATCTTTCACCTAAACTAAATTCCCCAGCAAAACAACACCGGTCAAGTGGTGAGGAAGTCACTGAGGAAGTCTTATCAGATGGCTGCTTTAAAAGGAGCTGCATGAAACACACCAGGCTGCTTGATAAGAAAATCTGGAACATGTGATTATCATCAGTCCCACTGCTTAAGGCATTTCTAAGGCACAGTGAGAGAGCCAGCTTTGCTGGACTATTTGTTCTCTATTGGGAACCCGCTAATGAGGGAAGACAGGATGCGTTTTACAAGATTCCAGCTATGAGCAAAATGTACGAATATGAATTCTCATTGTGGTAGCCTGCGTGTTGCTACGCGCATGTGCTTTCATGCATATATGAGAGCCTTTGTACATTTACAGAACAATGAGTCCTGGGCAGCAGGGGGTTTTCATTTGTGTGAGTGCTCTCTCTTGTGCCCTTGTGTAGGGCAGTCTGAAGTTTTGAGCTGTACAGCCCCTGCTTTGAGCCCCATCCCTCTTTTTTTCCCCCCTCTTCTATCTCTCCTCTTTTCATTGGTATTCATAGCCTGTCCCTTTCTGGCACACAGACAGCTTGGCACAGCCACACATTCAACTTTTTTTGTTCTTCTCTTTTAACGGCTCCAAAAGTTTCAGAGGGATACTGAGAGAGGACGAGAGAAGGGGGGGGTAGGAGTAGGGAGAGAAGGATTTTGTTAAGACTACCACCAGACCGACGAGCTTGAATGCCATGGGTACGCCTGAACGACAGTTGGTGGGCTGATATAAACTGGAACGGCACGAAGCTGAACAGGTGAGTGTGGGAGATGAAGAAAGACAGGAATAAATATATCAGATGGGTCTGAGGTATGAGAAAAAGTGAGGCTGACAATAAAAATGCACAAGAGACAAGCAGGGGAAGAGGGAAGGGGTGCTTGTTTTTGTGCACTTTTATGAGTTGGTGCCAACATGTGCTTCTTTCCAGGATTCAGGATCTCATCCTATTTCTGTCACGTTTCTTTGATCAGCATGCAAATCAGTGCAAACTTTTGTAATCTGATTAATGACAGTGCTTTATTATATATTAGAAATTCCTGTAGATCAGAAAGGGAACTAATATAATTTAGATGTGAATAATATTCAGCTCCCATGTATATGATTCCCATATTTATATGAACGTTATGTTAGGGATGAATATTATTTCCATTTTTTGCTTTTAGATTTGTAATTTTACTTTTGATTGTGTACTTATTCTTTGTCTAACTATGTTGGAAATCCAATTAATAAATAAATTTCAATGTCTTGGCCTGAAATACAAGTTACAGAAAGCATGACTCATTCGTTGTGTCATCATGCTACCATCATACTCTAAAATGCAATTTATTTCTCATTAATCTACAACAAAGGCTCCATAATGAAAAAGCATAAACAGGTTCCTGTGTAGTTTCATTAATAATATAAAATTGAAACATCACATTTATTTTGTAAATGCACTTTACAACCCAGTTGGAGTTAGGGATGTTTTCTCATATCTCTCCGAGGAACGTCTCACACTCTGAGAGGTTGGACAGGGAGAGCTGCTGTCATGCTGAAGTCAGAGCTCTGGATGGGCAACCTAATGACATTCACAACTGAACTCCGTCTGAGAACTTGAGTGCTCTTAAGCAAATTTCAAATATCAAATATGTCTCTATTTTTAATCCATTCATGTTTTATCCAGACTAGACATTTAATAATGGTCAGGCAATTATCTGGTTTCCAGATGTAAGCTGAAGGGTTCATACCAGACCACAGAATATTCAAACAAGTCGTCAGCCTTTTATAGAGGAGTGACTTCTGTCTGGCTTTTCTACCATAAAGACATGATTGCTGGAGTGCTGCAGAGATTTGCTGCAGTCTCTTCTTCTGTCAGGTTCTCCCATCTCAAATCAGGATCTCTGAAAGACAGATTATCAGAGTGACCTTTGGATTTTTGGTCACCTTCCTGACTGAAGCACTCCTCCTCAGTGTGCTCATTCTGTCCCAGGCAGGTATATGAATAGTTTAGTTGTTTCCAATCATCTTCCTTTGAAGAATGATGAAACCAATGGAACCTTCAAAACTGCAGAGACTTTCTCTTGATCAGATCTGTACCTTGACACCATCTTGTGTCAAAGACCTGAGGACAGTCCCACAGGGCTTGTTTTGGGCTCTGGTATGCATTTATAGAGACAGAAACATGCCTTTCAGAATCATCCAATCAACTGAATTTACCAGAGGTGAAGTATAACTCCCCCTTATGAAAATTAACCATGGTTTTACTATGATTAAATAACCATGGTTTACAATGGTTTGATGTTTTTCATGGTTTTCATGTTTTTTTTGAGTAACTATGGAAACCATGGTTTATGACTATGGTTTTCTCATGGTTTCTCTACAGTTAAACCCTAGAATAATCTTGGTCACAAACCATGTTTTTTGTTTTACCATGGTCTTTACCATGGTTTTTGTTTTACCATGGTCTTTGTTTTACCATGGTCTTTCCAAACCATGCTTTTTACAAACCATGGTTTTCTTATTTAAATGTCTAGCTCCATTAATCTGGTTTCACAAAACTGTATTGCAATAATGCATACATCAAACAATTAATAGGCTATTTGTAAAAGACTGCTATGTCATTTTAAAGTTATAAATTCTACAGTCAATGTACGGTCTATCGAAAGATTCTACAAAAAAAAAAGTGCTTGTAATACAGTGTTTTGCAATATCATTATTTTCATCATAGCCCGCAATGGGCCCGTTTAGGTTTGGTGTGGGCTGGCCCTAGTCCGCACTTCCAGACAATAACCTGGATGGGCCCCGCAAGTGCTCATTTGCTAGGTCCTTTTTAAAACCATAGTAGTACCATAGTTACCATGAAGTGCTATGGATAAACCATGGTAGTACTATGGGTAGTACCAAAGTACCATGAGGTACCATAGTAAAACTAGGGTTACTGCATAAAAACCATAGGAAACCATGGTGAATTTTCATAAGGGCCTTTATAGGGGACATTGAAATACTTCAAAAAGACACAATTCAAAAGAATTCAGTTCCTTGTCCAATAAAGCTCTAAACTTATCATGGACAATGAGTGTTTGCAGAATACACCCAGTATTAATGATGAAAGCAGCATTTCAGTATAAAATTTAAATATAATTAAATGAGGGAAATTTGAAGGGGGCTGAACTCTTTCTAAGTGGACTGTATTCTTCCATGTGTGCTTAATGACAACGCTTAAGAAGTCAATAATAGTTTCATAGTAAATAACCATGATTGATACATTACTTCAGATCATCATATATCCATTATCTACACCACTCACCATCAGGGTCTCAGGGAAGCTGGAGGTAATCCCAGCTGACTTTGGGCAAGAAGCAAAGTACACCTGATGCGGGCCACCAATTTCTCGCAGGGCAAATACATAAACAAACAACCATTCATATCTATGGGCAATCTACTGTATATAAGCCAATTAAACTAACCTGCATGTCTTTGGACTGTGGGAGGAAACCAATTCAGGCTTGGGAAGAACATGCAAACTCTACACAGAAAGGCCCCAGTTGGCCAGCAGGCCTGAACCCAGAACTTTCTTGCTGTGAGGCAACAGTGCTAGCCATTGCACCCCCATGCCACCCTACTTCAAAGCATTCACATGAAATACAGACTTTCTCCCCATTGCAGAAACAGGATCCTCTCCCAAGGTTTTTATCTGAAGCCCACATTAGTGAAGCATGATGCAGCGGGAGGACGAATCAGCACGGGAGGAGTTTAGCTACACTCATATCCCTACTCTGGAGCGAGCAAGTGGAGGTGGCACGCTGAGTCGACGACTGGACCGAGAGAGGGACAGAGTAGAAAGGGATAGCTACATAGTGGATGTGAGAGCCAGTGATTTGGAGCTGGACCAGGCTGAGACATTCCACCCCTGTTTCAGCTATAGAGCCTGGCTCTACAGCATCCTTATAGGGGTGAGAGCTCATGGCTTTGACAGCATTGCAAATCACACCACCATTTCTGTTTAGCCTAAAGGGCTAATATGTTCTCTTAATTTGTGTGTGCCTCTGTGTGGGTATGGATGTGATTCTCAGTGTAGTCTCCTGATCACAGCAGGCTTCTCTATCTACCTGGGTAATGTTTTTCCTGATGCAATGGACTACTTGCGCTGCGCAGCTGGAGCGGTGAGTGTGCGCAGACACAGCAAACACAAAGTTACTATCTGCAAGCAGAACTAGCATCATTCTCTTCCTTCTGTCTTCAATATCTTTTTACACTGTATATTCATTTGCAGAGTATCCCAGCTGCAGTGGTGAGCTTTGCCATCGCCACAAACTGGCGAGTTGCAGTAAGTATGTGAGTGAACTTTATTTAACCTAGGTTGCTGCTCCAGATTTTAGTTTAAATACAGTATGTAGACACTGGCAGCAACTGAGTAGAACCAAAGGGGTTTCAAGGTTGGATATAATCAACTCTGAGATTTAAACCCATTCCTGATCATGCAGGAGCTATCAAATGTTTTCAGACCTGAAGGAGACACCTTGAAACAATTATAGGCAACTGAATCATGACAGACATGAATATAATAAAACATGAATGTCTGGTTTTATTATGTAAACCCGTATCACACCACGCTGAATGCCCATTTGAAGTGCAAGCACAAATCTTGAATATACAGTGGTGCTTGAAAGTTTGTGAACCCTTTAGAATTGTCTACATTTCTGATTAAATATAACACGAAACATCATCAGATTTTCATACATGTCCTCAAAGTAGATCAAGAGAACCCAGTTAAATAAATAAGACAAAAATAATTCACTTTGTCATTAATTGACGAAAATTATCCAATATTACATATCTGTCTGTGGCAAAAGTATGTGAACCTTTCATTTCAGTACCTGGTGTGACCCCCTTTTGCAGCAATAACTGCAACTAAACATTTCCGGTAAAATCTGATGATGTTTCAGGTCATATTTAAGCATAAATGCAGACAATTCTAAAGGGTTCACAAACTTTCAAGCACCACTGTATAAAGAAATAGAAGAAGAAAATATTCAACCACAGGGTGGTGGGATGCCCAAAGGTTATTTATAAATAACAGCATGTCACAAAAATCATAGCTGTTTGTAGTTATGTTTAATGTTGTGCAACATTCACAAAATTAAATAGTTACTGTTATATGTATGATATAGCAACTAGGAGTGTGTCAACTGCAGCCTCAATTTCTATATCGTCACCTTGCTAAAGATAATCGCCCAAGTCATTTTTTTGGCAAAATTGACTTTTTTGCCTAAATCATCTCCTCATGATGCTGGCTACCTATGGTAAAATTGCCTACACCCTCAGTTGATCAGGTAATATGATTCTACCACTTTAGGACAATGGCCTAAATGTCATATGTTCAATTTTTGATTAAGTTTTTTGTGTTTCCTGAAAAACTTGAAAAAATGAGTTAGGCGATTATTTTGGCAAGGTGTCGATATTGAAATTATTTTGACAAAATAGAGTCCTGATGACTCTCCTGCAATGCAAATCTTACTGACTGTTACAAAGTTCTGACACAAGAGGCTCCTTCCTTACACCTTGAAGCTATAACATAAGTTATAAGTAATATAAACCAGTGATTTTAATTATAGTCTTATTGCCTTTTCCACAAAACCATAAAAACATTTATTTAATGCAGGGTTAGGCAAACAGTGTTTTTCAGTATCAGTTTGTCAGTAATTTTGTTCCAGTTTGCAATGAATTAATAATTCTGTGATGCACTGAGAACTAAACTTAACAAAAATGTATGGATTTACAATTTATTGTTACATTTTGCCATAGCAGCGACATTGGCTACTACTCTTCCCTGCTTCACCAAAATGACAACACATGTATAGAATAACTATACTAAACAAAACAAAAATGGTGTAATGTAATTGCAGGTGTCTGATTTTCAACTGGTGTATGTGTCCACATTTGCTGTGACAACCACATGCCTGGTATGGTTCGGCTGCAAGCTGGTTCTAAGCCCATCAGCCATCAATGTGAGTGGGTTACAAATAATACAAATGTTATCCAAATATTATGTTCATCAAAATGGCAAAAACGTCATACAGGAGTCAAAATGATCTGCATTATTTGTAAAGCACACTTGAGTATGAGAAAGGTGCTATACTGTATATCTTTAAATAATAATAATATTATTATTATTATTATTATTATTATTATTATTATTATTATTATTATTATTTATACTGACACAGTAACTTTAATACTTTAATACTGGCCAGATCAACTTTAACCTGATCCTGCTTACTCTACTGGAAGCCCTCATGGCCAGCACTGTCATCCTCTCAGCTCGCTCTGTAGAGGACTGCTGCAGCCACAGCAAGGTGTGTGTGTGTGTGTGTGTGCATGCGTGCTTGTGTGTGTGTGTTATTATTCTGATTATTATTATCATAAGACATGAGGACAGGTATTGTATATTATATAATGATATCTACGTATATTATGTAATACTGAGATTTATAATATACTGTATTATATGATTTCTTTTCTTCAGCAAGTATACGATGGCCCTGTGGCTGTGACTCCACCTAAATTCCCATCACGTCTTCTCAAGGCTTATGCTGTGAGTCACTTCCTGAATATGAATGAATAGATAGATAATGAGATGATATGATATGATATGATCATTAATAAAAAAAAAATAATAAATGCTCAAATGTACATGGATATTATGTGTGTGGGGTGGGTACCACAAAAGTTTTTTTAAGCAGTGAATTTTCTACAAAGCAATATTTTTTAATGATTTGAATTATGTGATGCCTGACAACTGAAACTCTTGCTGTAACAACATTGGTGTAGATTGATCTTGGTCCTCTCCTCCATTTTAATCATCTTTATTTTTTTTTTTTTATTAATTTATCAATTCCCATCCTACTTGCCAGCTCTCTCCTATCACAGCTTATAGCATCTCTAGGGTTAGGTTTGGGATTAAGTTTAGGGTTTGTAGAGAGTAATTACACAAAGAGAGGGACAGAGTAGAAAGGGACAGCTACATAGTGGAGGTGAGAGCCAGTGATTTGGAGCTGGACCAGGCTGAGATATTCCACCCCAATTTCAGCTATAGAGCCTGGTTCAAATGTTCAAATGTTCATGTGTTCAAATGCCAGCACCACCGTGGCAGTTTCATCATTAAACAACACACCTCAGCTCAGTTGCATCCTGAAACAACTTTAAGATCCTTTTTAAAGCATCAGCCAAATGAACAGATGTCTTATGTTATACGATTTAAACTATTATAGTGCTTTACTCCAAATATGATGTACAGTTGTACTTTAAATTTTACAGTACTTTACTGGCTTCCATGCTGCACATTAAATTGTACGGATGTTTACAGATGTTTTGGCTTTGGAATCATTTAAATTCAGGATCTCTCAGTAATAGAGCAACTATTGCATCTTGCAATATTGTCAACCCCACTCCTTTATATTCTTATGTTTGTGTATGTGGATTCAGACACAAGGGTTTTGGTGGGGCTCAAATCCAGACACTGAGATGCAAATCACATATTTTTGTGTTTCTGGCATCATAGGCCAGAAAACACAAGCGCAAGTCTGAGCCTCCTAGCAGAGGCAACAATAGGTTTTGGACTGAAATATCCTGGTAATCCATAATGTAATCAATTGTCACAAGAGCATCTCAACCATCAGCAGCAAAACAGTCCCAAAGCATCATTGACCCTGACCATATTTTACACTGGGCTATCAGGTGCTTGTCCTTGTATACAGCCCCTTTTTATCAATAAAAGATGATGATGATGGCTTGGAAAAGTTTTTGGCCTTGTCTGACCACAGCACATGATTCTACAATTGCAGTTCAAAGCACACTTAGTGAAGTTCAAACACGTTCATCCATGTTATGTGATCTAGTAAATATCGGGGTTTAAATGTGGTATCATTTATTGGCAAGTATCAAAAGTTCATTTGAGTTTTTTAGATTTAAGTATGCATTGGGCATATGTTTTTTTTGTATTTGTTTCCCACTAGCATTATGTATTCTGTAGGTGATTGAGGTGATCGTTGGAATCTCTGCAGTATTTGGTGGTATTATTGCTCTCAACATGGATGCTCTTCTCCCAGGGCCCTATGTCTCTGTCACATTCTTCTGGATTCTAGTGGCTGTGAGTCTTGTCTGCTTTAAGAACCAGCTAAGTCTGTTGTATTTCTTTGAAGACAAAGTGTCCCAGTTTAATCAGACTTGCTTCCATTTTGTGTAAAAGCTTACATAAATATAATATCCATTAAGCACAAAGTCTGCTTTTGTCTTAAAACGTCCTTTGCAGTGTTTCCCGAGCGCCATAGCCACTCACGTGGTGTCAGAATACCCCAGCAAATGCCTGGTGAGTTATCTCAGCTTCTCCAGGGTTAAATCCCCATGGGACGTCTGCATGCTCGTTACTCTACCTTATTTGTCTGTCACCTCAACAGGAGGATACACAAGATACTCACTATTTTGTTACTAATCTTTCTTTTTTCACTGCTTCTTCTTCTCACTGTCTGTCTGCCTGACTGGCTGGCTGTCTCTCTCTCTCTCTCTCTCTCTCTCTCTCTCTCTCTCTCTCTCTCTCTCTCTCTCTCTCCTTGTCTTTGCTCCAGGTGGAGACATTGATTGCCATCAGCAGTGTCACATCACCACTGCTGTTCTCTGCCTCTGGCTTTTTGTCTAACAGTGTGTTGAGTTTTATCGAGATCTTCCAGCATGAGGTTCCCACAACCAAGGTGAGTCAATTTTCAATATCATATTAAAATGTATATTATATTTTTAGAATTAAATGTATATTTATGACAGCACATTCATTTCACAATATTTCATCAGCAGCAAAGGGCAAATTCATCAGAGACTTTGACAATTGCTCCATTTTTTATGCACTTCAGCTGCAGGACTTGACATTCTGAACTTGAATAATTAACATAATCAAAAAAAAAATGATGAGTAGAAAAAACGAGGTGGTTTCTTTCTTTCTTTTTTTTTTAATAAAGCAAACACATTTCATAACCAAATGTGGAAAAATAAACTAGGTCCATAATATTTAATATGCATCATGCATAACAAAAAAGAAACAATGTAACAGATAGTACTTATAAAAGTCTATAATGAGGAAGGAGTTTATTGGATGCACCTGCATCCAATCAGTACTACGGGGAACTAGAGCGCATGCGCGGTGGCATCCATCCTGTTTGTAGTCTAGGGTTCATGGGAAACGTAGCTCGTCGCGGTGACAGTGGTATTCGGAGCAGGTGTAGCCGGTTTGGACATGACAATGATTGTTTTTCTCTGTAATATACCTAAAACCAGGGCTCCAGCATATTATTCAGTTTATTTATCTTTAGCTGTTATTCAAGTATTGTTATAAATCATTAGATTGTGGCACAAACACAACAAAAGCTTTGACACAGTAGTACTGAAAATCCGTAACTCAAATACTGGTGGTAATCAGACATAAAAAAAACAACACAGATGAACAAAATTTGCACACACATGGGTGGTTGTGGCCAAAAGCGGCTCCTGTTTCTACTCCATTGTTCAACAGTTTCTCTTCTTGTAAATTTCAACCAGGAGCATGATGGGAAATAACCTCAAAAGGAATATAGTTGCAGTCTTGCGAATAGTGACCCTGCAAGTCTTTGCAAAATCATAGTCTGTGACTAAGAGCTCTGTGACCGATGACACATTGTCTTTAGATGTGAGAGTGTGTCAGACTTTAGTCTTTTAAAAATCTTTTTTCAGAGACTTTTCAAACTCTTCTTGTGTATGGTTAGTATTCTTCATTTCAGTGCACTGGATTTTTCCATGTGAGGCTATACTATTCTTGATCAGCTGTTAAATGTCCAAGTGTCTGTGTGTGCACGTGTGTGCGTGTGTGTGTGTGTGTGTGTGTGTGCGCAGCAATCATATGACATCCTCCTGTTGATTCTGATGGTGTTGCTGCTGGTCCAGGCAGGCCTGACACTTGCCACTGTGGTACATTGTGCCTCCTACAAGGGTCAGCTTCATGTAGGAGCACCAGAGTGGGATGACAGTACACATCTGGAGGCACACCAGAGTGAGGTAATTCCAAACACTTATACATCTCCATAACAGTCCCTCCACACACACATGCATGAATGTGCATATGTTCATGCTGTGTGCACTCCTTCCTCCGAGGAAAGGAAATGTCTCATGCAATCATGTAAGTGATGGAGAGAAGGTAACTCCATATACTGTACATCATAGCATAAACAGAAAGTTGCAATACACAACAACACTCAGTGTTAGGACTTTGTTTGACTGAAACATAAGTACTACATTTTGACATATACACATTACAAATCTCTTCTCATCTTTTTCCCCCCTTAGCAACAGGGATCCAATGGCACACTGCGAGAGTTTGACAAAGAGAAGGCCTGGAAGGCGGTGGTAGTGCAAATGGCCCAGTGAGCACATCTACAGGGAGTAAAGAGAGCAAATGGGTATGAGACATACAGTAAATGTGAAGGGAGAAGGACATGAGAAGGTGAGAGTACAGGAATGAAAATGGAGAACAGAGAGTACACAAATATGGGAAACTAGAGGAGGACAGAACAAATTTGATCAGATGGAGGAGTACATCAGTGACGGTTCATGGATTTGTCAGTGTGTCCTTGTCAGGGGAGTCAATACCATAAAAATCCCAGAGTTTCTCAGTGTTAAAAATGCAAATGTATTAACAGTCACATAAAACGAATCATCAACCTGACTGTTCAGAATTCTCAGAAAAGGAAAACCAGTAGAGTTTGCTGGTGCATTAACACCTTCTGTAAAGAAATAAGTCATGACTCACGCTTTGTTCATATGTACAGTAAAGCAGGATTCGTTTTTAAATATGAACCTTATTTCTGTCAAGGAATCCATTTAGACTGTAGATTCCAGCTATTGTTCTATTGCATGCAGGAAACTAATGACTACATATATGCAAAAACTCTCCAAATCTTTGGCACGTCTATGCAAGTCAAGCATTTTCTACTTGGGTTCTCCACTATACAGTACACTCAGTGCACCAAGTTTACACACGTCTTGTAGCAGGCATTTCTTTTTAATAAAAAATAAATAAATACTAGTATCGCTGTGCTTGTGATAAATTTGCTACTTATGATATGGAACAGTTTACAGTTGCACATTTTATTTGCTTAACATACACTAACATTATTCATAACACTAACAGCATATTTAATGATTTCCTGTATTTTATGTGGCCTGTAGGTAGGGAAAGAGGAATGGTATCCTCTCTATGACAGACGATCTACATCATCAGACAAGAAAAGAAATATATTGGGCAATTCCACCCACATAATTGGGTTATTTTTAATCACATTAGACAGGAAAATGGCTTTGGGCCACTTAGATATAATTTAGTTACAGCTTGCACTAATTTCTAAAGATTGGCCTGGGTTTAACCCATGGCTGGGCTGGAAAAAGTGACAATCCAATTGTCTGGTAGTGTCTGTGTATTATAGAATTAAGTCAGTTGCACTGATACTAATGACTATATTTTAATATGTCAAATTCTGTGTAATTTGAAACAGAGAGCTATGTAATAAGGGTTTGATTACGTTATGTGATTTAACCAATGTAAATGGAAACACTGTCGAATTAAAGCTGACACTCTGCACTTAATTTTTTTTCTGCACATTAATTAATTTCATATTCAGTGTGCTGGAGTAATCCTACAGGACCAAAAATTACACCATTATATCACTGTCCTGAACAGATTTCCTACAACAACATGTTCTAATACAGTAAGTTGCCACCTTTATGGTCATGAATAAACGTTAGCAGACAAAACACTGCACAGCAAAAATCCCCAGTGTTTGGCTCCTTAGAGTCCTTTAAACTCTTTCAGAGCTCAATTGTATCCAACTGGACATATACAGTATAAACACTGTAGGTGTTAATTCAACATTGGGGATTTCAGAATGTATAGAAAGGAACAAAAATTTGGGTCACTTCAATCAATTTTCATATTTTCGGATCAAATATTTACCTGTTAAGGGTCACGGGTACTCCCTGGGCAGGTCACCAATCAATCGCAGGGCTAACCCAGAGATGAATAATGATTCACACCTATGGGCAATTTGGAGTAGCTGGTTGACCTAATTTGCATGTTTTGGGGCTGTAGGAGGAAACTGGAGAACCTAGAGGAAACCCATGCAAAAATGGGGAGAACATACAAACTTCATAAAAGAAAGACCCCAGTCAGCCTGCAGGTTTGACCACAGATCTTTACTGATGTACTGTAAGGATACAGTACTAACCACTGCACCACTGTGCTGCCCCGAATGTCATCTCTTAAAAAAAAAATATTTAACTCAAATAATTCATATATACTCATATAGTCATATAACTACAGTCATTCCCATCTTAAACTTAGTAACAATGTCTTAAGATTGCCCTCGTCACAATCACATCTTGTTATACAGTACATCCCTCATAACCTTGTAATCCAAACTGTCAGTGTGGAAACATAATAAATCATATTGTTTTCCAAACAAAAACAGAAAAACCTTTTCCACAGACCAGTTTATTTACGTGTATTCAGGGGAATCACAGGGAAATTTACCAAAATGAGTATGAGCAAGAGTGCGGTTTATGCTGAATAAGTAATCTGTGCCAGAATACAGAATAGCCACATATTGCATGTTTGATATTACTTTCTATAAATCATGTATCATCATATCGAGTAAGTGACATTTCAGATATAATTTTTAAGCCAGACGTTCTGTTTACTTTTGCTCGGCTAGCTGAGATAGATCCTGAAGACACCACATTTGCTTGATAGAATTCTGGCAACTAGCTAAAAATGAATTCCAGCTAAAAGTGCTTCCTCTAAAATTTGCATCATTCTTCCTTTTCATCTTCAACTGACCAGCTTTCATATTACAAGTCACAGGTATAGTTTGCTATGTCTGCTGATGATGCTGCTAACTCAGATGAGTGGAGTGATACACACAGTGAAACATCCCAGTAAACATCTCAGTTGGGTAAACATAAGCACTCTTGGAGCTCCGCTCGACCAGTCAAATTAGTGGACCGATCATGGAACTAACTGATTGTGCAATTTTATCTTATAAAAGGGCAAAACATACATACCAGCTTGTGTTTATTTTTTGTCTTGATTGTGATAAAGGCATTTTTATTCTTACATCAGAATCAGAATCAGCTTTATTGGCCAAGTATATGCACACATACTGTACAAGGACTTGGACTCCAGTTTTCCATTGTTCTCTATGTACTTAAGACAGGGATAGACATACAGTAAACAAGACAACAAACACAAACAAAAAAACACACAACAAAAAGCAAAAACAATAAGGCTATAGTGCAGTAGTGCAGAGTGCAAAGATACTGGTATAAATATGCAATAAATATGAAGTGGATAATTGGTTTCCAGAGTCCAGATGTTTGGTTAACATCATCCAAAGAGTAGATATTTGGGCTTTATCAAGTATGCATTTGTACAACTATTTTTTTTTTTTAGATGAAGCTTTATTTGTATGAATAAATGTATTTTTACAAACAAATCACATTTTATTAATAAAAAAAATAAATTTACACAAAAAAAAAATCTAATTTTATTATTAAAATTATAATGTGAGCAATCAACTGGCAAAGTCTAATCGTGATATCTAGCCTTTGTCTTTAAGAACCAACTGCATGTATAGGCTAATGCATGTATTCCGCTGATTATAACGATCTTTTTTTTTATTGCCGTTGCAGTATCAGTTTTGATGCACACGTGGTTACTTCAAAGCGAAAATCCAGCTGCTGCAGCGGTGTAGTGTGACGTCTATATTTGGAAACAGTCGTAATACGCGCTGTCCTAACCGGTATAAACTGGTTTGGGAGGGGGGGGGGGATTACATTATCGAGATAGAAGCTGTTTGGCTAGGAACAAATGAACTCCCTCATAACAGGAATATATCTAGAAAGCAGAGCAATTTTTTTTTATTATTATTATTATTTTATTTATTTATTTTTTTAAATTGAACATCCCTGTAAATGAGCAGCCTAAGCAGTCTTGAGGCAGCACTATTTGTGCCTGTATTCCAATGTGTGGAATTGTCGTATATGCTATAATATAGGCTGCAGCTTGTAAAGAGTCGAGCTTGAGCCAAAATGTGCCACATTTATGGATCGGCTGTCATTGCTGAAGGTCACCGAGCGCTCTTGGGTGAACTCAGGTAAGCTGGATGTATAAGAAGGAGCGACAAATAAAAACGCGTGACCCAGGCGGCTCTCCTTGAAGTTTGTGAGGATGAGAAGAGATGAGCTGGAGAGAGAGAGAGGAAGAGTGAAGGATTGGCGGGAGAAGGCGGAACAAACCGGTGCCCGGATACACGCTATAACCGCTCGCCCGCACTGCAGATTAACTCTTGACTCCCCGAGGGATGCTCAATTTGGTAAGTAAAAGACAGACACATCACATCCTGGGTTTTTTTGTTTTGTTTTTTGTTTTTTTACATCTGTGCTGATGTGGACAGATGTGTCCTTTTCTACGCGGCGTTGTTTGTTGCCGAGAGTTCAGGTAGACGCAAAGAGCCGGGACACGAATGGGACATTATTATAGAGGTGAGAGGTCTGGGTAGCCTACGGCTTAATCCGCTTTTCAATTTGACTCTTAATGTCAGGCAATTTATACCTAACACCTAAAGGTACAAACGTGTCAGTCAAAAACGTCCGGACATCAGCACGCGCTAAATATCAATCCTCGGGACCACGCGGTCCGCTTCAGCACCAGGGTTTGGACAGCTCCAGTAATGTCAAGCGAAGCGTCAAACGCGTTATCTGCTCATCATTCTGATGATTTCAACTCTCCCTGGCTTTCAGGACAGTGTGTTCTAGCAGGACAGCTTTACTGTGAACACATATCATTTATATAT
>JAOVYU010000042.1:26606446-26619241 GCA_025674565.1 Synodontis membranacea
TACTTTTTCTCTTCTCAATTCACCTCCATATTTTAATTATCTATTATATAAAGTAGCATTTATTTATTTATTTCACCCTAAGAGTGTTTCAACTTTGTCTGTACTATAGGTGATATAGTTTCCCGATTTCTTAGGATAAAATTAAGTCAGATTAAGATGACAACATAGCAGTTGAGGATTCCAAATCTAGTTAATAATGTAACTATGGTACATTTTAATGAAAAATACATTATGTTTCTAAAAACTTTTTTTTTTGTTTCCATAAAAAAATATGGATTAACAAGACAGCTGAATAGTCTAGAAGTCTGTACGGTATGAATAAAGGCTTGTGTAAATATATACAGTTTTTATGGTCATGTTTATTATTTATACATATGGTTATAGATCCTTGAAAATTTATGAATTTGAGGGGGGAAAAACAAGCACTTGAAAGTTTTTGAAAATAAGACGTACTGTAAATAAACATGGGTCATTGGAAGTGCTTGAATTTATCTATTTTGTGCAACAATATAATGGAAGGGTTTTTTTTGCCGTGTCTTTTTTCATAAAAATTATTTATTTATTTTTTGCCTCACATTAGTAAATACATTACAGTCTGCTGTCTGTATGTGTCTGTGCTTCCTTGTTTCACATGCTGCTTCCTTTGAGAAAGTGCTTGAACATAAGGGAATTAACCTTGATCTATATCTCAAACTATGCCATGTTGGGTCCATGAATTTGGGAACTGTGCCTGGAAAATCTTTCAAAAGTCCTTGAATTTGATGTTTAAAGGTGTGGGTGCCCTGTATGTATTAGAATTTTTTTTTACATAGTAATAAAATTCAAATAAAAAAACAGCAGTTATACTGTAATTGCAAAAATAAAAAAGAGTTAGAAGTTTAAATGCTTTTTATTTTTGGGGTAACCAGATTTTATAAACTTTGACTTTCCTTGATATGTGCTAAAGAGAAGCAGGAACATACACAATTTTTAGAACATCACATAGTAGAAAATGTCGCCATGTGAAGGGTTTTCCAAGGCCACCACACTTAAATTAGTATACGAAGCTCTTTATGTCTAGATTTTTATTGCTGTTGTGAATGAACAGGACTTGAATACATGTGATTATATTGCCTGCAGCAATTGCTGTGCTAGAGTCCATGCTGTTGCTTGACCCGGAAAGCAGAGCGACGGCAGCTCAAGCTATGGCTCTGCCCTACTTCTCTGAGTTTCGTGAGCCAGAGGAAGAGACTGAAGCTCTGCCTTACGACCACTCACTGGACAACGCTGAGCAGTCACTTGATCAATGGAAGCGTAAGTAGACTTGAATATAATGTGTGGTGAATCTTTTGTTAACAGTGAAGCCAAGCATACATGTTATAATAATTTTTCTAATCATGTTAAGCCTGTGATTTATGTTCTCTTACTGTTCAAAAATAACCATTAGAATACACACTCAGCTCAGGTTATATGATCAGTGTTTTTCTCCTTGAAAAGTTTTTCCAGTTTCTGCCTGTCATGGTAGCATGATGAAGTAATATCATACAGGGATGTATGTTGCTGCTACAGCTGTCAGCCCAGCCTCCATGTGTTATTTCCTGCATGTCTTTCAACTTTGTGTTGGCATTTTTTTTGCTGGCATATGCAGATACATGTGTAGATATATCTTCCCAGTATATTTTGGAAAACTAGTTCATGGGCCTGCTTACATTGCAAGACTGACCAACGTTAGATATTTAAAAAAAATTCAGCTCAATCTGAGATTGTTTATTCTGAGTTGGTTATTAAATCCGAAGGCTACATCAGTATTTACCTGGGTATATTGGCACAAATTCAGAGATGGGATATCCAGGTCATTTTTGGGCAACACATTTAGATGTTGCAAATCACTTGTGTGTAGTTCATTCCTCCATGGTTAAAGATTTTTCTTGAGCTGGTGTGTCCAAGACAGGGACTTTTCAGGAGCTTAACTCTCACAAAGCATCTAAGTAACACTTAAGTCTGAGGTCTGAATACCATTGTGTGCAATCCTTCTGTGCATACTTAACTCAGCTCTGAATATGGATGCTAATCACTTACGGCTTCTTCTCATGAAGTTGAAATTCACCTTAATTGATTACAGTCGTATTGGGTGGAAAAAAAAGGCACAAATCGTAGTATATACAAGCAAAAAGTGGTGGGGGATGCATGTCGGATCCTGTAGAAAATGCGAAAGATTGGAATCGGAAAATAGATTTATTTTTGAAACTGGAAATGTTCATATATAAAGAGAATAAAGAGTTTTTCTTCTGTTGAAATAGATTTTTATTTTATTTATAATGTGATGTAAGTGATTTTGTTTGAAAGAGTTTAATTGTAAAGTGCTCTAGTTAAAAGTAGCTTTCAGTGAAAACAATATTAAATGGGCATTGGTTTTGGCTGATTCTCAAGGCTTCAGTATTATTATTGGACTTGAAAATGCCAATCATGCATTTCTACAGTTTAGCATATATAAGAATCATGCCTCAGTTTCATCCATCCTTCCATTTTCTATATCGCTTATCAGTTAAGGGTCGCGGGGAAGCTGGAGCCAATCCCAGCTGACTTTGGGCAAGAGGCAGGGTACACCCTGGGCAGGTCGCCATTGCAGGGCTAATACAGAGACAAACAACCATTTACACTCACATTCAAACCTATGGGCAATTTAGACTAGTCTGCATGTCTTTGGACTGTGAGAGGAAACCAGAGCACCCAGAGGAAACTCATGTTCTCATGGAGAAAACATGCATACTCCACAAAGAAAGGCCCCAGACAGCTGCGATTTTCAAACCTAGAACCTTCATGCTGTGAGGCACAGTGCTAACCACTGCACTACTGTGCTTCACATGTCTTAGTTCATGGATTTTAAACCTCATGAGCAATGTTCCTCCAGTACCTTTCAGTATTACAGCCTGTCTTTAGTTTTTACATTCTGATACCTGATGAGTCATTCTCTCTGTCTCTCTTCTTCTGTCTTTCTGTCTCTCTCTCTTCCTCTCCGTCCTTTTTCCAGGACTCACTTTTAGTGAGATTCTTTCCTTCCAGCCTCCACCACTGGGACCAGTGCAGAAAGAGACATCACTCTGAGCAGAACCTTTCCACATTAAACTCTTAAACACCTCAAGCCAAGTGTGACATAGCTCTTTTCTTTTGACCCATGGTATTGTGTATATAAGTTGTGTACTTTATGGACTGTACAACATTTTGTGTTCCAATAAGTGCTGCTGTATGGGTGGTTCAACATAAGCAATACAATCCACATGCCTTTATTAATACACTGCATGAGTTATTCATGAATATACTGCAGCCAAAGAGGCATAATTGTAATCATTTCTTTGAGAAGGTGTTTATCAATATTCTTGTGGTCTGCTGTGGATGCATTTGAGTCCAATGACATATGAGACAATGAATATGTTAAACCAAATATGTTTGTTTAGCAAAGTGTTATTGAAAAATAAATTTAATACAATGAATTATCTGTAACCAAAGTTCTGCTTTTTGCAATAAAGACAATTTGGTTTATGTGAATGTTTTTATTTTCTAGCCTTGTTTTGAGTTTATCACATGATTAGGGATAATTAATAGTTATTGTGATGGATGTTAACACCAAAAAGTATTAATTGTAGTTTCTATAGTTATATAAATCATTGCAGCTTTGTTTAATTATGTAAGTAACTAAATATCTATCCAAGGGACCGTAAACAGAATACTGGGCTAGGTTGTTATTAAACGGAACAAGGTTTTCCAGCATAGGAAAGTAACCAAATTTGAATACATTATTCAGAATAAACAGGTAAAATGTTTTAAACTGATGTAAATACAGGTATAACTTTTTGCATTATTGATTTTTCTCGTTTAAAGAAGGGTTTTTTAAAAGAAAAAAGGAGGTTTTTACATTCATGCAGGCATAAGAGAGTGGTCAGATATGAACTTTGGGACAAACAAAGACCTCATTCATTATTATGAAGGTGATGGATTTACAGCGTATATTATATTAATTCATCCTTAATAACTACCTGGTCAGGGATATGAGTTTGTTTACATTTTGGGGAATAGAGCCAAATAACTTGTTACAAAGTTATCATGGGTGGGCTCCCAAGCGGAGCAACAGAATAAAATTCATCCTATTGCCTGGAGATTGCGAGTTCAAATCACAATGATGCCACAATCATGCATGGCGGGGAGTCCAAAAGAGCAGAATTGGCCATGCTCTCTCAGTAGAAGGAGTGTCATCTGTCCCCTGTCAACCATAGCGACAATAGCCAGTCATGAGCATTTGTAAGCTTGTGCATGCAGAAGTAGGGATAGTGCTTCCCTACAAGTGTGTTACATTGCTGGCGTTTCTATTTCTGATTGGTTCCAGGGACCCAGTAAGGAAGTAGATAACTACAGTAGATAGTAGATAGATTTGTGCAGTTATATCCATGCAATACATTTAGATCACCAGCAGAGGGCAGCACTTGTACAGATGTATTACACAGATCATATTACACAGATCATTACTTAGCAAACATACTGTAGGACTGATGTACTTTATATTATTACAGTAGTCTTTTATTTTAAGATGTTTTTGCAATTAACCAGTGTAATGTAAAATGATGGTAATTAACAGTATAGAGTGTATATTTGTTAATGATGAAATTCCTGTATGCTGGTTTTGAATTTGAATTATTCATATTCTATGAACATTTTATGTTTTCCTGATCTAATTCAACAATTATTGCATGCTTCATTAGCTTTTGACGTCTAGAGAAATGCGAAAAAGAAATTGAGAGCAATGGTTGGTTAAAAAACAGGACTAAATTTGTGCAGTGACTAGCAGGATAGACATTTGCATGACTTCAGGATCAAAGAGCCACCCTCCCCCAGTTGCACCCTGTGTGTGTGTGTGTGTGTGTGTGTGTGTGTGTCCTGTATGGAACATCCGCATAGTTCTTATGTATGTCAGACTGTTCTGTCCTGAGGAATACATGGGGAGGCAAAATACATTTGCCATCCAGCTCTCCTCTAAAAAGTCTGGTGTTCTGATAGAGAGAAAGGGAGAGCAAAGTGGTTCACTCTCTGTCCTCCTCCTCCTTCCTCAACCAGCTGCCAATGTGTTTACCTGTTAAATCCTAGCAGGGAAATATTTTTCCATGCTCTCCTATTTGCATGTGAACCCAGCCTGTTTACAATATTGTAAAACTATAGAGTTAAGGTCCAAGTGAGACAGGACCATCAGGTGTTTAAAAAAAAATAGGAAACTTGAATTCTGCTATTGAGATTTTACTGGAATTATTAAGGAAAATTTTTCATTTCCGAACTATATTAGACTGCAATCCATTGCCTGGGAGCATGTAAGCTTTTGAAATGATCATCCAAAGAAGATCTGGATCCAGAGAAGTTCTTGTATTGAACAGTTTTCTTCAGCTTTTAGAAAAAAAAAAAAATACTCAGCGTTGCATAACCGAATTGTGTAGATATTGCATTAATTGCAGGATAACCTGTTACCGTGTATATTTATTGCAGAGTAAATGCTGAGTATTCATAATCTGACATGTTAAATAACATCTGGCTCCATATTTGTGGCTTTATCATGGCTCTGTCTTCCTAGAGAACACTCTGTTCTGTGGTCAGACTGTTAAACTGCTCGTTTTTCCGACATCTGTATACTGTATTCTCTGTGTTGCATAACAGTCATGAAAAAGTTGTAATAAATTGCTCATGGTTTGCTTGTGTTTACATATTTTGCATAGCCTTGTCAGTTCAGGCTCTTGTATTGAAAAACAGGTTTTCTTCTTCTTTCAATTACAAAATGTGGAAAACATATCTGACAACTCCAGACAGGAATTGTACATTACAAGAGTTTGGCAATATTTATTAAGCTGTTGATCCATCCACCCATCCATCCATTTTCTATATTGCTTATCCATTGTGAGTCATGGGCAGGAGGCAGGTAAACAGTAAACAGGTGGTATTGAAAAGTCTATGCTCTAAAAGTGCGTACTCTGTAACTTCCTTTTCTCTTCGAAGATATTATCATTTTCTATAAATTTACAGTATGTACACAAATCTATCTCATATGACGTATCTTTCGCTACATACTCCTCTTCTTACGTTTTGTCCTTCTCTCCTTCAAAAGGCACACGTGCCCTTAGACTGTTTTGCCGATCTGAAGGAGCGCGCAAACTTTGCAGACAGCTCTAGAGGAAATTCCACAGGCTTATGTGTTCCTGCTAAATGTCCCAGCATAAGTCAGAGAACCTGGATCTGTCCATTCCTTTTGGTGGAGGGAGAAAAAAAAAGGGGGGGATTGGCGGTAGTTCCAGGACCATGGTAGTTTCCTCTCAGACTCAGTTCTAGAGACCAAACATGGTAAGAGAGGCATTTTAAGTACCATGGTTGGAAAAAACAAACTTGTTCCAAAAAGTTACACATTTAAAATGACTTTGCAACAGTCTAGCACAAAATTATTTGGCTGTTTCCCCTCCTCTGTAGTGTGTCATCCAAGAACTATGAATTGTTTCCTACCAGATCAGAAACCAGTTAGAAACCCAGTCTATTTAAATGGATTTTTCTTTATCATAGAAACATCAGTTCATCTCTCATTGCATATATGGAAGTCCTCTGATACATTATATATATATAATAAATAACACACGTCCAAGATCACCGTACCTCTGTGATGGAGTAAGGTTATGAAAATGAATCTGCTCTATTAACTCTGATGGTAAGGTAGAGTCCAGTAGCACAGGCCCAGTAGAAACTTCACGTCTCAGCAGGCCTTCCCTGACTGCAGGGGGTTTTAAGATTCCATTCTTGCTTGAGAGAGTAATTGTGAGAAAGTTAAGGGGGTTTCCATTGCACACTGCAGAACACTGGCTGTTTCCTGGCTTTATAATTTTAACAAAAGGTAACTGCGGCCTTATGAACAGAATGTTCTAGATATGAATGATTTAATGTGAACAAAACAGCAGCCCACTTTTTTTGAAGGGGGTTTAGAGAGCTCTTAGATTTTGATCAGCTTTTGAATGGCTAGGCACTGGTTTATTTTGCCTGTAAAAAAAAAAAAAAAAAAAGAAAGAAAGAAAATAGACTAGATAGACTTGATTAGACCTGATAAAGTCAATGCACCACTGTAACAGATTCAAACACATGTCTTGTTCAATAATAAATTAAGTAGTGTATTACTGGATATTAAGTTTAACTAAATAGTGTACTACTGTAATAGGGTTGCCAGGTCCAACCCAATAACCAACCCAATGATCAAGTAAAACAGTCCATTATCAAAACTTAAAATCTGGCCGTCCCAATCACTGTCTTAAATGCCAAAAGCATGAATACTACTGTCACATATATTGGAATATTTACAAACCAACATCATATGCTCTATTTTAATGAAGGCATTTACCATGCAGTCCTAAATGCCCTCAATAAAGAATACTAATGATAATGAAGCACAAACATAGAGTAGATTCAGTGAGCATTTACTGTACTTAGAAAGACTGTTGATATTTGAACTCAACAGCCAAACAAATACACGTCACCCTTCAGTGCTCCTTCATAAGCCCCGCCCTCCAAATTCACGAACACGCATTGCCAAGGCAACCACACCCCCATTGACAGCCAGTGAAAACTCTTTCACACCTATTGAAATTCTTTTCCGGCATATCCCAGCATGTTAGAAGCTGGGGTCAGTGCACAGGTGACTTTAGCTATGATACAGCGCCCCTGCAGCAAAGAGGGTTATGGGCCTTGCTCAAATGCCCAACTGTGGCAGGTGGTATTGATTGGACCCTTGACTTTCTGATCAATTTTCCCACTCATTCACATATAGACAGAATTCAGAGATGCCAGTCCACACAGCAGCATGCTTTTGAGAGTTAAGAATAACCTGGAAGGAGCCCACACAAATACAGTACATTTTACCATAATTACAGTACCTTATTTTTAATTCAACACCATTGTACCTTTTAATGTACTACTTATAAATCATAACCACAGTCCACATACATTAATAGTAGTCTGTGCTTTGGTACAAACCCACCAGCTTACCTATTTGGCTTGCAAAACATTGACATAATTAACCTAATGTATGCAAAACCTCCAACCCCCAACCTGTGGTAGCAAGACAAAAGAAGTCCAACATTCAGACTTGGCAGACCGGTACTACCATGACACAAATGTCAGTCTGTCTTTTCAAACAGAGCGACAATGTCAGGCTGAGTGTGTTTTTGTACTTTTGCTAACTGTTTTATCCAGAGCAACATAAAAGTAAGGCAAATGGGAACACCTTTAACACCTTGTATGATAATCTTTAAAATGATCATGTAATCTCCAGTGGCATCCAAGAGTTATTTTGTAGTGAAACAATGAGTTGACATTTTTTTAGTTGAAACTCCTTTCTTCCTGCAATGACTTTGAAGCAGCTAAAGTTTTGAACTGACAACCTTGTGGTCACTAGCACAGAAAGAGCTACCATTGCACAAGTAGCTACCCAAAACAGTATGTGCTGATGCAGAAAGTAAATTCAAACACTGCCAAAATAAACACAAGAGATTAACTGCTATTAAGTGCTGTACTAAAAAAAAAAAAAAAAAAAAAAAAAGTGACGGAAAGCAGCCATGTTAGAATCAGCTTGTTTATTTGATAAGATGCTTCTTCATTTTTTCCCACCATACAATTTCAATCCTGTTCACTTACATAATATTCTTCTCCATGTCTGAGTACATAAGGTAAATCCAGACTTTTATGGGCCTTGCTTAGCATGTGTTTCACAGTCCTGTGTAATCTGTTTAGGGTTAGCGCAGACCAAAGCAGCCATATGGTTGGAATGCAGAGCAGGTGAGGGGGATAACATGAATCAGTGTGTCCACTTCTCTCATTTAGGCACACAGTGTGGTGTCCAAGGCTAGGTCAAAGTTCACAAGACACAGCATTCTCGTAAATAACATATTTTAAGATATAAAGCAACATTATAAACGAAAATATATACTGTATATAAATACAACATAAAAGAAATCATAATTATTTCTGGAAAAACAAAGTGTTCGATAGTTAAAAGTCTAGATTTTTTGTAGACCACCGATCAACTAGAAAAGCTCAACATGATCTCACATATGCACGTTTGTAACGTTTAGCATGACTGAAATTACAAAAAGGTTTGAGTTTTGGTTTATGTTTGTATCGTATTCCTGTTTGTATTGTATTCCTAAATTCATTCAGATTTAATTCACTGAAATTAAAAGAAACCCAACCTTCCTGTATCACCAATTTTTTGTTGTTGAATTTATAAGAATTTTACATGGAATTGTCCTACAGTATGTCGTAAACAGTAAAATCAGTTTATGCAGGTCAATATGTAAGGAATATAATCAGTGATCGGGTAGTGTATTGTGACCCTGAAATTCAGTTTTCTCAAAAAACAGCACATCCTAAAGATTTTTACTCCTCATAGGAGTTATAAACAGTCATTCCCTCACTGTCGTCTTTTTTCCTGTCTACTTACAAAAAGTAGTTTAAAAAAAAAAAGATTTCCTTTTATTAAATAACACATTTTTAAGTTCCATTGTCCACCATACAAGTGCGTACAGTAAATGGTGCCAAGTAGCAAGTCGCCATTTTTCGATGCCATCAACATTCCAAAAACAATCTGCAATAATCTGGCAACATCTTAAGACATAGGTCTTAAACTGTATAATGAAAGATAATTTGCAATAGTATCTGTACTTAACACTCTTTCGACCAATCCATACCATGTTCATATGGTTATTCCACATGTGATGTGGCCCGAACAAGCTTCGGCTGTTTTGCATGCAGCTGCAAAGGGAAAAAACACAAGGCATATTTTGTTCAAAGCTGAAATGTGAACGAAGCAAATGTTAAAAATAGGTTTTCAAAAGGACCACTAACAGTTGAATTTGCAGAGGTTTTGCCCTGCACAGGGAGCTAACACAGAAAGCTGACACGCTCTCAAAATAAAACGCATTGGATTCTGGGAAGGGTGAGCAGGCCCCTCTAATGTAAACTTGTGATACGAACAGCCGTGCTGGTATAGAAAATTAACCAACCTCTTCTGACCAGTAAAAATAGAAGAATGCAACAGCACTGTTGTATAATGGTTTATAGCAAGTTTGTGACTGTTACTGTCTCCTATATAGGCTTTATAGTCTGAAGTGTGTAAACAGTCATGAGAAATATCAGATGAGTCTAGATTTTATGATACAAAGTAAGAAAGGAATTCCTCTTCTGTTCGCATGTTTATTTCCAGACTTAAATTAAGCCCTTTGAACTCGAAACCTTAATCACACACTGCAAATAATAATAATTATAATTAAAAAAATTAAGACTGAATTTGAGGAGAAAACTACTTAACACTAGTGAAAGGATCTTGTTGCATGGACAGATAATTTTGCATGACAAGCCATCCTGGAATAAGTAGGTTCTAGTCTAGAAAAAAATGGTTTAATAATAACAGATATGGTGTTCTGTAATCTACTAATAGGATAAGATCATATAGTCTTTTGGACTATATTCAAGACATTTGAATTTTTGCAGAGCACTACAACTGTTTATCACAGATGAAACTGTTGAATGACTTAAACTTGGTAAGTGAGGGTTTTTCTTTTTTTATTTTAGCCAATTGGGTTAAAGTGTTTGTCTTTTTTGAGGACAGGAAAAAAAAAAAAAAAACTCGCACTACTTCCACCACCGGCCCATTGAACGCCAGCTGTGCTATTAACCTCATCCCTGCCGTGAACAAAAGCACTTTCTTGTGAGAATACTTCATGAACAGAGCAGCGGCGTTCAATTGTCCTTGCTCCATACAACACAAAACCAACTTGCCATATGTCCACCATGAAGCCCCGCCCTCCGAGGTTGCCAGATCCTCCCGAATGCCTTTCAACTTTAATGACTTGGACTCGTAAAATAACCATGGTTTTCGCGATATAGCCTTTAACCTTTAAGTTTGGATCTTATTAAGTTTGTATTTTGATCAGGTTTGTAGTCACGTTGGAGGAGATGTAACTGTTATTACTAGGGATGGGAATCGTTAAGAAATTATTGATGTCGGTGCCATCATCGATTCTTCTTATCGGTCCGGTTCCTGATCAATTCCTGATCACTGTAAAATAATCAAATATTAATTTATCACTGCTTATAATTTTGTGGAGAGGTAATTAGACCTGGTTAGCTACACATTTATTTAAAAAAAAAAAAACAGTAGTCCTACAGTAGTTTTCGGCAGCTGTTTTATTAGCTGTACTGTGATATGAACAATAAATAAATAAATGGAAAATAAATTATGAGAAATGTTTTTATTTTAACTTATTTATTCATTCATTCATTCATATATTTATTTATGTCGTGACAAGCACACAGGCACATTAGCACGAAACCAGGCCATCTTCTTTGCACTTGAACATGTTAAACTTACTAATGCTCCTTTTCTTATAATGATATAACATGGGATTATATAACAATAGCAAAATAAGGCACCATTAGGAAATATTTATATAAATGCTACTGAAATATTTCAACCAAATGTCAGATAAGGCATCTGCTTTACAGTGTACTGACATACACAACTAAAAGCATTTCACTGCCAGAACCTAACCCAAAAGCTTTTTGCTCTACTGTGGTTAAAGGATTCAAACATTTCACTTATTCATCCTCCGCTCCTCTCCTCATTACATTTCGCTGCCTGGAAAGCTAACGTGAATGGGGTTTCCTTTTTCCGGGCATGACGCGATTGAGAGGAGTTATCGCTGCCATCCTGCATGTCATCTTCTAAAATGGATGAAACAAATGTATTACAGAAATCGTTTATGTTTCAGAAAACGTGCCTGTAGGTTAAGGCAGTGTTTCTCAACCTGGGTGTCTGTGAGAAATTATCAGGTGCCCTGTGGTTAAGAACCCCGGCAGAGTGGTGAACACATGGCAATCTTTAAATGTAATGCCGTGTTGATGGCTTAAATGCTTAAGCATATTAGAGGTGACGACGGTTTGCACACTGCAGAATGGTCGTCCCTCTTTTTTAAAAGCAGCCATAACCTGGACCACTTCCTGCAGAGCCGTACGTATATAGAGAGTGCGGCCAACTGAAACAATGGGTGCCATGTTGTAACCCATCACAAGAGGATCCTACAATGCAATTCTATGGGGCGAAGAGGCAGTGTTTGAATAAAACGCTTATTTTCACCACGTTTATTTTCGTAAATGCCATCACCAGCATTCAGTAACATGGAAAACAGTATAGCAAAAATATATCCGTGTGTATCTCCCCCAAAAACGGCAAATAAATGCTAAAGTGGCCTTAATGTTTACCTTTCACTGGCGTGTGCGTCATTGCAGGAACACATCTCTCAGAAATCACAGCGTCCGTCTCTGACATACTGGCATTATTCAGGTGAAATGCTTTCAAACACTTCCTAAGGCTAAAGTAGGCTACTAACTTGACATAGCCTATAGCATAACATGGAATATAGTCTTCCAGGATTAACCCTAACCCTACAACAAGCATATTGTCAGTATTACGCCAAATACACACATCTATCCAGTTCTTTCTTCTAACCTTGGACTCCCACATTTTTCTTCGATCCAGGTTGTGGGGGAAAAGATGCCACAGCCTTAGGCTACACAGCAGGGCATCCCCCTCGTTTAAATATGTGAAAAAAAAAAGTAAGAAAACCTGATCATCATCTGTCAACGTCATTCAAAGTGAATGAGAATTTTGGTGGAAGATGGGTTACAACATGGTGCCCATGAAACACGTGATGACCTCTGGGCCAATCAGAGGGCAGAACCGATAAAACCGAG
>JAOVYU010000042.1:26619341-26629368 GCA_025674565.1 Synodontis membranacea
CAGTCTCCCGGTGCTGTGTTCAGTTTAGCGGTGTTGAGTTTACACTGAGAGAGAGAGAGAGAGAGAGAGAGAGAGAGGTGGTTTAATCAAGACTCTGTAGTGGATTTAACAACAAGTGTAATAATATGACAGATCGCTCAGTCTGTGCGCGTCATTTCTCTTAGCTTTGACTAAAGGGGGTGGGGGGGGGGGCTGGGAGGGCAAGAGCAAATCTTTTGACCCTAGCCATCATCATCATCATCATCGTCATCCTCCTCCTCTGCCAAACCGGGGGGAAGCAGAGCCACTGCACGGACTCCTTCTTCCTCTGCTTCAATCGGAACCTCTCGGCTTCGTTCGAACCCACGATTATGATCGGGATGTGAGACTCGTGATTCAATCCTTGAGATCAGTGTTTATCGGGAGTCTCGAGTCGCGCGTGTTTTTTTTTTTTTTTTTTATTGCTCGGGTCATTCAGCGCGTGCTGCGCGGCTTTGACAACATGGAGAGCGTGGAGAAGGAGTGCGGTGCTCTGGGTGGATTATTCCAGGCGATCGTCAACGATATGAAGGTAAAACAGCGCTCGGATTAGATAGAACGTAACGTACTGGGGGGAAGAAAAAAAACCCAAAACAAACGCTGGTGGTGTTTTTATTGCCTTTGTCTTGTTTGGGCTCCAGCTGCCTGACCGTTGATGCTGAGATTAATGACAACATGGGCGCAGCGTGCATGCAGGCGCTTTGTTATGGACACAGAATCACCGATTGGACTAATAATGGGCTCTAAGACGAGTTTTGTTTATTTATTTATTTATTTATTAATCAAAACGGAAGATTGATCGAAGCATATCCAGTTGTGTGAATGGAGGCAGATGGTTGTGATGCCATGTGGGTGCTGTAATTACTGATGGCTTGATGCATGATTCTGTTTGATGTCTATTTGCTGATGGTTTGACCAAATTATATTATAAGCTACCATTTGCAAAGCCAAACAAATTCTCCTCAGAGGTCCTGGTGCTTCTGAGCAAAAAATAAATCTTTACTTTACTTGTATATAATGATACTCCATTCCAGAGCAATACTCTTACATTTGACTAGTTCTTTTAATCTTGTAATGTTTAATTCAACATTGCTTATTTTCTTTTTTTTTTTTTCTTCTTTTTTTGCATCCTGTAATACCTAGTTTTTTTGGGCTGGCAGTTATTTATATAGTCTTTTGGTGTATATTACATTACATTACATTACATTACATACGCCCACGAAGTGTTTTAAGATTACTCTCCAAACCACACCTCTAGCTTCTGTAGACTTTCATGTTTCGGCAACAAACACGGCCAAAAATGGCTTACCTTGGAAAGAAGAGGCAGTTTAATTGACATGGCAGACCTTTTATCAAAAGTGGCCTGTAATTAAACACACAAGGATGCTGGATCTCATGCTGGATCAGGCTACACAAAATTTATGTATTTTTTTGTCATGGCCAACAAATTTCCAGCCGTGCACAGGCCTTGTAGTGTGGCATCATCGAAGAACAAAGATGTGGCGTCTGTTTCAACGCCCTGACGAAGTGTCCAACCTGTCAGAATTTTTTTTGTATGTTCTCAGCTAGTTGACAACTCCTACCAACGTGTTCCTTGACGTTCCTTCTGTAGCCGTGGTCGACCATGTCTTGACCCTCATCCCCGACGACACGCAGAGACGTGAATGACAATTGGTCAGACTTGTAATGTTGCCGGTCTCCTGACCAAGACAGGGCAAGGATTTCTGGAATGATGATTGCCAAATCGTACATGATGGCCATCATGAAAGACCAAAATATTGTGAAGTCTGACCCCTGATCATTCACTTACCACTAAGTGCTGCACACAAATCTTTAATA
This sequence comes from Synodontis membranacea, assembly GCA_025674565.1. NCBI lineage: Eukaryota > Metazoa > Chordata > Actinopteri > Siluriformes > Mochokidae > Synodontis > Synodontis membranacea. The sequence goes on from JAOVYU010000042.1 coordinate 26,621,199, forward strand.
ACTTTTAAATATGAGATTCTGTTAACCTTTTTTTTTTTTTTTTTGATCGGTATATCTTGCTCTAATGTCTCAATAGTGACAATTTGTACTTTCTCACTTGAAGCTGTGAAACAGAAGTGAGTATATATATATATGGAATTGAGGAGAGCCAATCAGACGGTAGGCTTCAAGATCCTGAAGGTTGTGGCCTGAAATATGTACAAAAAATATATATCAGACGCTCCATATTCCGTGGGCGGAGTGTCTGTGGCTGAGGTTAGTTACTATAGTGCAACTAGTTTAACCTGCTCTTCAGGGAGTTATTTGATTATTGGTTAGAGGTTATCAGGGCTCAATTTAATTTACCGGGTAGGAAATAATTTATAGGACTGATGCAAACACTCGCTGTTCTTCCCTGTAAACAAAATGCGAACTGTCTTATTTTTAAAGCCTGCACACCAATGTAATGAGAGAAATATTACCAGGGTGTGTAGCCTGAGGTTATTGAGGGCTTATAATAACTGCACTCAAAAATGCAGACAGCTGCATATCCTCCTAACTCTCCTCCTACTCTCATATTACATACTCGATGTGTTATATTTAGTCATTCCTCCCACATGCTTCACTTTCCTGAGCACATTTTAAGTCGTCAAGTCTTGAATTGCCGGCCTCCAGAGGGTTCACTTTGAAGGTCTTGAAATACTTGGATCTTTGGCTCTCATAGTGTACAGTAGTTTCCACGGATTTTTTGGAAATTCTGCCAAGTCATTGATTTTGTCGGAACAGAACACAGTAGCTGTATGTAGTATTGGATACATGGCTCATGGCTCTCACACTGCTTTTGCGCTGTCAGGAATCACTGTTATTGCCACTTTGAATGCCATCATATAGTGAACTTCCCGGGCTTGAAGCCAGCACAGATGACAATACAATATATGAGGGCCCGATCTTGGCAGAGGCTCAGGGTTGGCAGTGTCCTGCTTTTCTGACATGTGGCACATTATCATCCTGAGAGAGCCTAAGAGGAGTGAGTGGTGGTGTTAGAAAACCAAAAGTACCGAAGGCCTTTTCCTCCTTAGTGTAAGAAAAGCCCAATGAGAGATGGAGTTGCCACCATTTTCTTTACAGACTGTCATCGTATAACTATTTTACTGTCTTGTTTGTTTTTTGTGTTTATGGCAGGAATGTTATATTTCATCTGCTGTTTCATAATAGGACTGAATTGAGAGTTTATTATTTTATTGCATTTGTCAGTATACAACATATGAAAGAGATAAGAGGCTAGTCAGGCTGGACCTTAACCTTCACATTCAGCCATTTGAAATAACCATTACAACATAGTCATGGGAACAGAATGCTGTAGAGTGGAATTAAGCTTTTTCTTGTTTTGCAATTGTATGAGACGATTCCTATCACGGTAGTATTATTACTGCATACTTGATATTTACAAGTATGCTATACTTTACATGTACATTTAATGTTGTGAAATGTCCATGAAATATCGTAGGTCCTGTTATGACTTCAGTTGTGGCTGCTGTGAACAGTCACATCTGTACTTTCTCTTGAAGTTATTAAGACAAAAAAAAAAACCAGGTTGTTAGATTTCCCCATGGTGGAAAACTTAAAGGAATATCTTTACCTCTGACTGTTACGGCACACAAAATGTTTATTAGACATCTCCTTATGGAAAGTTTCACCATGTCATTGATTTCCTGCGCCCCAACATATTTAATTTATACAGTCAATACTTGGTTTGGGCTTCTTTACCACGACTTACTGCATCAATGTGGCTTGGCATGGAGGCGACCAGATTGTGGCCCTTCTGAGGTGTTATTGAAGCCCAGGTTGCTTTTGTAGTGGCCTTCAGCTCGTCTGTATTTTTGGGTCGGGCGTTTCTCATCTTCCTCTTGACAATACCCATACGTAGGTCCTCAAGTTGACTGTCCAAACAAGCACAGTAACACCTCGGTCAGCAAACCATATGGTAGTAGTTTTGGCACCGTGGGCAGGTCCTGAGTCCTGCTGGAAAAGGAAATCAGCATCTCCATGAAGCTTGTCAGCAGTTGCTCTAAAATCTCCTGGTAGACGCTGCGTTGACTTTGGAGTTGATGAAACACAAGTGGATCAACTCCAGCAGATGACATGGCACCCCAAATCATCACAGACTGAAGAGACTTCACACTGGACTTCAAATACATTGGATTCTTGTGCCTCTCCACTCTTCCTTCAGACTCTACGACCTTGATTTCCAAATGAAATGCAAAATTGACTTTCGTCTGAAAACAGGACTTTGAGCCACTGAGCAACACTTCAGTTTATTTTCTTCTTAGCCCGGGTAAGACGCTTCTGACATTGTCTCTGGTTCAGGAGTGGCTTGATATTAGGAATGCGACAGTCGTTGCTCCTTTCCTGAAGACGTCTGTGCGTAGTGGCTCTCGATGCACTGACACCAGCTTCAGTCCACTCCTTGTGAAGCAACTTTTCTTGACAATCCTCTCAAGTCTACAGTTTGCTTGTGCACCTTTTCCTACCACACTTTTCCCTTCCAGTTAACTGGAAAAGATAGCACTCTGATAGCACTGTCAGGTCAGCAGTATTCCCAGCAGTTGCGTGATTGTGGTTGCATGTACTCTACTGAACTAGTACATTTTTTTGAGCTGTAGGCCAATAAAAAAAAAAAAAAAAATTATGTACAGATATATAGATAGATAGAGAGAGAGAGAGAGAGAGAGAGAGAGAGATATTATGATGTACAAAATTTGAATTTGGTCCAAGACAAGTATTTCTTGTTTTTGTGACCTTGTAATAGATGCTTCAGATCGTGTAGCTTTACTAGACATATGCTTCAGCAAAATTAACAAAAAACAGGAATGTGTTCGCATAGGGTTCTCCTAAAAATGAATGGTTCTTCTGGGTTTTGAGGGACAATGGGCCGTTCTTTAACCTCAACCTCCTTTCCTCTTGATCTGCTTGAGCCTCGGCATGGCATTTAGGCTCCACACGACAGGAAAGCTAATTAGCCACCTGTGGCTGTGACAATGGACCTGGCGATAGCGGCAGCGGGAAATCTGTTCAGCGTGGCAGTAATATGACATATTAGTCTAACGTCTAATTCAAGACCTCTACAGGACCAGACACACTGCATTGCTTTAGCAATACCTCAGAGGAGATTCAGTGTGTCTTTGATATATTTGTATATTGTTTCTTTTCTTTTTTTCTTTTTCAGAGTACTTGCTAATCCATGCTAGTCCAAAGAAAATATGAACTAGCCATGCGCCCTATTTCACACCCTTTTCCAAGTTTTGGATTAGGTTAAAGGAAACAGATCAAGTGTGTTAGTTGCTCAGCCATGTGCTTTAAACTTTACTCAAAGCTGAAATGATGTCGGTCTGTCATTTATTTATTTATCTATGTATTCACCTTTTTTTTCCCCCCCTGGTAGCCGTGTTAAATATGAAACGGTGTGTGTGTGTGTGAAGGTTTGTCTACGTAACACAACCAGTTTGTGCTGGATCCTGAGATAATACCAGAACAATACAAGAAAGTCACTTTTGTATATAATTCAACAAGGAACTGGGTGTGTTCAGATAGTTTCCTTTCAGTCGCCTCCAGGACAGAGATCATATGAAATCTATGGAAGATGTGCCTTATTGTTCATGGTTGTTAGAGGCTCCTGCTTCTCGATACCAGTTACACCATTTTGAGTCCTGTGGTAGTACAGTACCTTGCTCAGTGCCGCCATGTTTAATGTAGACATTTGTTCTTGGGAATGCTTTTAGTGTCTGTTTTACAGGTGAAACTCTTAGGCCCGGACATTGTGTTCTGAAGGTTTCAATCGGTAACTGCGTGTTTTCAGCTTTTTCCTGCTTTCCGTCTCAAGAGCATCTGCTGAACAAGGCTGATCTGTTTTTCATTGGTGTCATGAAATTGTTGTACATTGCCCGCAGGCTGCGAATCGAGAAAAAAAATAACCATAAACAGGCGATGCATTCTCTCTCTGAAAGACTCTTTATAGCCGACATGATTTTCCTTAGATTTCAGTAGATAACAGCTTTAGGGACATTTTGCCAAGCTTCCCTGTATTAAACTGATATTGGTGTGTAATGTGTGTGAATGGAAGTCTGTTTATGTTTGACTTTAAACATCTGTTCCTCATCTGAGGTGTTTTTTTGGTGTTTCTTATTTGGATGTGAAGACAGGGCTGTGTGTCTGTGTGTGTGTCTGTGTGTCTGTCTGACGTGTATATACCTGTTTGAATAATAAAAAATAGGGCTTTGACACGACATGGTCATAGATTTAATGTCACTGGCGATTCTCTAACATGACACTGTTGCTTTTTCCCTAGAACTCGTACCCAGTGTGGGAGGACTTCAGTGCCAAGGCCACAAAACTACATTCGCAACTCAGGTGATCAACTTTCACAATGTTCAGAGACTTTTTACTAAACGTTCCTGGAGATCTTTGCATATTATAGCTTCTATAAAAGTATATATAAGCAGTGATAAATCTGGATACTATGTGGAGAGATTATTATTCAGATATTTTTAATTATCTAGTATTATCTATCTTATAATATTTTTCCTAAAAACTACACTACTTAACAAAATATAAGTGTCTTATACAAAGTATCTATAAATGTTGTGTGGTTTCAAGGAATAAAGCACAATGGGGTGTGCCGATACAGAAACAAAATCAACGATGCAGTGGTGTTATGCAGCTTGATGTAAAGTGGCGTTACTGCTTCATGCTGAAGTTGATTATTTTCCAGTAACAGCTGTGTTTTATTTGATTTGTACCACAACAGTTAACCAATGATTGTATTTTTTTTATTTTAACAAATGAAATGTTGTACTTTTTACCCATTTATAGTTACATTTAAGGTTGCAGCCTATTTGTAAAACATGTTCATTCCTGTTATTGTTTATATCGTACCAGCTATGCACAGACATTCCCCTGCTTTGTCTTAAAGTTACTATGACAAAGATGCAGCTTGTTGGACTTTTCAGTGATGGAAAACCGAAAGGGAACTCTTTACAGGCTGTTACAAAACTCTTGACACTGGAGATTCCTTCCATAACTCGTAAATAAATGTCTCCAGATTGCGTGGCGCATATAGATGTAAATCAGGGCTTGCTGAACTCGTAATTCAAAGATGAATGGAACTTTGTGTTGCGATCACTTCTCTTTGCGCTCTTTAGGACCACTGTACTGGCGGCGGCTGCTTTCCTGGACGCCTTTCAGAAGGTGGCGGACATGGCAACGAACACGAGAGGTAAAATTTCGGAAAAAACTGGCTGGGAAAAAAAAAAATGGTATGGTAGTCATGGTGATGAACATCTTTCCAAGTGACTCTTGGATCTAAAGGCCATGAACAGCTCTGTGGTCTCCACATGCTATTGGACATGATAAATAGGGCATTATACAGAGTTTAACATTTAAAATGCACTTGGAACATACTCCGCAGACAAAAGAATGTTAAATGACTTTGCTTGTTTTTCTTTGCTTTGTAGGACTGTCTAAATTTGTACATTAAAAAAAATACTAGTAAAACCTAAAAAGAAGAAGAAAAGAATAGAAAATTGCTTCTGGCCATTTGCAGTGTGATTAACAAGCCTTTCCTGTTTAATTGCATTGAATCACCTAGAATGAAGCTTTCCACTAGTCTGATAGAGTGTTTTAGACTCAGCAAGGTCAAATAAATTTGGTCTTTGCTGGCACAGTTTCAAGATGTGGGTCAGACACAGCTGTGGGCATGGAAACAGTTTAGCTAATGTTAGCATCTCCCTTTTTTTTTTTTTTTTAAATCTCCTTACCATATCCTGTTCTTTCATTAATACTCTGCATAGGGGATCATAATTGTAGATCTCCAGAAATGGTGTAGTGACAGCATGAGGCACCTGTGTTTATCCTGTCTTCAAAGGCCGTTGCTATGGGTTACCAAAGTTTTCAAGACTATTACCCGAATAAAGACCTGAATAAAGTTGCTAGACCAAACTCAGGACGTGATTAAAAATATGAGTTTGTGTACTTATGGTATGCAGTTCAATCACATCAATCACTGATGTGCTGTGCCTTGCACAAGTATTCATCCCCCCCCCCTTTGATATGTTGCACATTGTGTAATGTTACAACTTGGAACTGAAATGGACCTTATTTGGCTTCTGGGTCTGGTTTGCTGCTCTGTCTAATGCCTTACAGGTCAATAACTTTAGTCGGACGACCTCCTCTGGGCAGAGTTGTTGTTATATAAGTGGTGCTCTGCAGATCAAAGTCTGAGATTTCGTTTTTAAATAACCATACCCTGATTATAAAACTTTGTCCAAGTTCGGTTTTAGCTTCTTGGTCTACATGACGTTGATGGTTTAAGTATGTTCTCTAACAAACTTTGCGTATTTATAACGAGATAACATGCCGCTTTTAATTGCACACAGGTTGACGCCGTTCAAATAATTTTGTCACCTCTGACGGCAACTGGTTACACTGGGACTAATGTAGGGGTTTTACTGCAATGGAAGTGAATATCCAGGCAAACGTTTACACTCTGTTACACTAGACTTTTTTTGTGTAGGAAAAAAATAAATCCAGTTCAGGCTGTGTCACTTATCCAAGTGGAGAATTCCTATTCCAGACACTCATTACAATTAAATGTTCCAAAAAAAAAAAAAAGGACATGTATACTAAACTGTTATATGGTTGGTTTGTGTACAACGCACAGAGCTGATCTTAAACAGAAAAAAGGCTGTCTGTTAGAACCTACCGTTAAAACCCCCAGTTGAGAAGAATCCCATATTCCGAATGTGCTCTATACACAGCCAAGGAATGCTCCCAAAACCTCAATAATATTGGCATGTCCCACGTCTCAACCGGAAAAGGCTAAATTCAAAATTGGGCCAAATTCGGAAAATCCAAATGGAATATGCTGTTTGCATGGCCTCTAGCAAATTCTGAATATTGTCATATTTGGAGTAATAGCGGAATATTAACGTGCATGTAAATGTACGAACCTCAAGACACACTGTGTGACTAAAGATTTTGAAAAACATAGTGGAAAGGCTTCTTCTTGGATGCAGAATGTGGAAGTATGCCCTACTTTTAGCCCTAAATCCGCTGGTGATGATCTTGTTTTGTGATCTCTATGTTCCCACACAATCACACTCTCTCTAATCAGACTCTCTCATCATTAAAATAAAATGACCATCAGCTCCTTTTAGTGTCCTTTGATAGTACACTACTTCTAATGCACTTCCAATGCCAGCCCCCTCTTGCTCTCTAGGTAATCATTACAAAGTCAATGAACTAGTTTCATTTTCTCTATCCTCTGGGAATGTGGCAGTGGCCTCTAAAGCTAGCAAGACTTAAATTATTTCTTAGTGGCATCTGTGCTCTTAATCAGTGGCGGGTGGATAGATGGACGTCGCTTCAGTTGTTTTTTTTTTATTTTTTTTTTACTTACCTTAAATAATGTATTTGGTTAGATAAGTTATCCCACTTTCCTTCTAGAAGACCAGACCCTCCCGTGCTTAATTCTGTACGCGTTTAAGACAGGAAGTGCGTCTATGTGACCTGATATCTGATCTGCAAGGTAAAAGCAGATCAGAAATCAAGCCTCTGACAGAAATCAAGCTGCTAATCCCTGGCATTAAGTGCAGTGTTAATTTCATTAATGAAAAACTTTCGTCATAGTTTTAGTCAACGACCTTTTTTTTTTCCTCTGACGAAAACGGGACGATAACTAAATAAAAAATATGCTCAAAGACTAGAACTATGACGAAAGTTATTGACATTTTCGTCAACGAATAAAAACGAGACTAAAATATTTGCCAAAGACGATGCAATGAACTCCTAAAGGAGGAATCAGGAAAAAAATGGGAATCAGAAAAAGAAACCCGCAATGAGAACTATAAACGTCTGTACGAGGGTTTCTCTCCATAGCATGAACCGATGCTATTGTTTTTAGCTTAGCTGCTGCTACTGCCACTTCTTCGTTTATGAAAATCCCCGCTAGCTTCCCCCCTCAGGCCGGGAGAAATAAAACAGAGCCTGTGACATGCTAAAGTCACCATTACAACGAGATCCAATCAGAACTACTTTAGTTTGTCGAAGCGGTACGACTTGAATTAGTCTAGTCGACTAGTCGATTGAGACAGGAGTCGAGTTGCTGAAATACAATGGTTGCACTTCCTATGACAGT
>JAOVYU010000042.1:26668212-26686619 GCA_025674565.1 Synodontis membranacea
ATATATAACTGGCTCTCACTAAACCAAAGGAATCCCATTCATAACCTATTAAGGAAAAGGGAACATTACTGAATGTGACGAATGCTGAAGAAAACGCCAAAAATCAGAGGGATCATATCAGGCATGTCGTAACAGAGACGTGGCGTGGGAGTGTCCGACAGCTGCTGGGGGGTGGGGGGGGTGTATCTAGCTCGCGGACTTTTGAGTGACGTGATGAGCCCGGAGCGCGCTCTGAGGCGCGTGACAACTTCCTGCTCGCTTTATCGTTCCAACGGGCAACAAGAACAAAGGACAGCGGCTTTAACACCATCCACCTGCTCCGTGTGTGTGTTTCTTTTTACGCAGTAAATGCGAGTCAGCGCGCTGAGAGACAGTGCTAGCTCGTAGCTGGGTGTTGAAATAAGTGGCGGAATTGGTGAGGGAAGGAGGACAGAAGTATGGCCAGGAGGAAGCAGCGCGCACCCAAGCGCGCACCAGGTATGTCATCTATTCGTCTATTTACATCAGGTTTCTTTTTTTTGTTTGTTTGTTTCATGCTTGAAAGAAAAGCATGCTTTCCCTTCCCTACACTTCGTTTGATGTTTATTTATTTATTTATTTTTGGGTGGTGGTGTTGGTGTTGGTGGGGTATTTTAACGCTTTATTTGTTCATTTAAATCCACAAAAAAGCCTGTAATGCCTCAACAAAAAGCAAATCAATGACAAGGCAACATTCCTTCTTAAACCTGTTAAATTATATATAAAAAAATTATTATAGAGCTATAAATAGCTACAGAGTGCGGCAAAATAATAATAATAATAATAATAATAATAATAATAATAATAATAATAATAATGCAGTGACAATGAGAATGTAAATAAACAAATATCTAACTTCAGTCTAACACCAGGAAGCTTTAAGGGTAAAGTTTTTAGTGGCTTTAGGTTTATTTAGCACACCTCAGACTTTACTAGACTGCTGTGCTGAACTTGTCCTTACAACTTCTTAACTCTGTACCACTCTGAAAGAGGGCAAGAAAAAACATCATTTCATTAATGTACTTTTTTTTTTCTTTCCAACCATGGACCCTTTGTTTTCTGAGATATTCAGGTATAATAACCAAAGACCAAGTGAATATTGATATTGTAGGCATCCACTATGACTGGATAACTGTGCCTGGGTTATTAACACACAAAAATGTCCTTTTAGGAATGAATAAGTGCTGGGGTTTTTTAAGAGTGAGTGAATGTGGAAATGGTTTTTACATATTAGTTGGGGACCAAACGTCCAAACAAGAATACGAATATCAGTTTTGACCTATTGTGGGGACAATTGGCTTTTTATTTTACATTAAAAAAAAACTATTACTTAATTAACTAAACCATTCAAACGGTTAAATTTTCTTTACTGAGGTTAAATTTAGTTAGCATTAATAATTATGTCAGTGGAAGGTCCTCATCAGTGTAGTGTGACGCTCGTGTGTGTGTGTGTGTGTGTGTGTGTGTGTGTGTGTGTAAGTGAGTAAGTATGGGGGTGGTGGTGGTGGCTGTGGTGGTGGAGGAGGATCGGGTGCTTAATGGAGGGCTACGGCTTGCTCCTTTACTCTGGCCTGTCAGAACAGCTTTGTCTCATGTTGGATTTAATTGTTATCCCCGTGACAGCCTCATCCATCAAAGGCTTTAATGGTCAATCAGAGCGAGGCCATGTGAGCGCACTCATTCTCTTCCCATACACTCGCCTGGCCTTTTATTTCATCACACTGTTTCACTGGGATCTGCACAATTTCATGGTATTAAACTAGTGGTGGAAATGGTTTTGTTTTTGATTAATAAATTCTTTAGTTTTTTTTTCTTTCAGGCTATTTTCCATTTTCCATTCAGTGTTACTTCTGAACAGTCAGCATAAATGCGTTTCCTGAACGCGGAGTTGAATTTCAAACTATTTCACATCAATGTGCTGTTTAGTAGCTTGATGCTTGCTCTTCTTCTCTTAGTTTTACTTTTCCCTCCCACACCCATATCATATTTCTCTCTCTCTCTCTCTCTCTCTCTCTCTCTCTCTCTCTCTCTCTCTCTCTGTCTCTCGCTCTTTTTCTTTCTCTCTCTCTCTAACGAAAAGTCATTTTGCCAGCTTCATTAGTGCACACCCAATTAGCTATAAACTTGATGGATTGCTGACAGCTGTAATGATCGGAGATGACGAGCTGTGCGCCCTGTCACCAAGTCAAATTAGGTTTCTGGTGCTTTGATATAATCAAGTAGATATTAGCTGCTACTGCTGGCCTTAACTATTGCTTTAACCTAATTTAAGATTTCAGGTGAAAAATGAGCTTTGTTACATGCCTTGAATGCAGCTGCCCCAAATTGTTATGATGAAATTAATACCTGAAGTCATTTTTATGCAAATACTGTATTTTCGTTCATATTTTGCATTCCTTGCAGGGCACCATACCTACTATGATGTATTTGGTCCACGCTAGGTGCTAGTTAGACTCGGAGATTATCCGAGGGTTGATTAAAACCTGATGAGTTCATTAGTGACATGTTACCGAGCCGTCTCACCGGGACATGTCTTAGAAATGGTAATTCAGTTCTCAGAGCTTTGTACTGGATTCTAGGGCTTGCTCACTATCCCTGTGGGGAGGAAGACCAGTGCCTGAGAAATGCGGAGGAGATTTATTTATTTAGGCTGAGGAGTGACTATGCTTGTGATGATGGAGATGATAAACGGGAGGGACACTATAAAGGCCCACATTTTGTATCGCAAAAAAAAGGAAAAAGTTTTGGTTATCAACACTCATGCTCCTGGAGTCAGATTCATTTACGCAACAGCTCATCTTATGTACCGTAGGCAAGATCTGAAAGATCAGGCACTAATACTTATGTGAGCAGTATGAGTGTGTGTATAATTGTATTTGTTACACATATAGTACTGTTTACCCTCTAAACTACCTTTGCTTGACACTGGTGTTGTACCTTCAAGGCTATATCTTTTGCACCTTTAGCGTGTATTTACCTTAAAATTCATTTGAGGCACATAATTGAACCTTAATGACATCTCTTGTACCTGTAATTAGTTTTAAGATTAATAAGGTAAAAGATCCTTGTTACTCCAGTAACAAGGAAAGGTACAGTTTATTCCCCTTTTTCTTGAGAGTATAGTATTTTCCTTGTATTTACTTGTTTGTTATGTGCTATTGTCTTTGAATAAAAGTAAAGACGGAGGTGCACATAGACATAACATACGTTTTCAATACTGCAGTCCAACAGTGTCGAGTGATATACAACGTCTGTCCTTCGTAATGCATTTGTAATGAACATCCATAATGGTGTCACTTACCCTAATGATTGACATACGTTTTTTTGAGCAAGTATAGGACGGTTCTCCACTACCCCTTTTGTTGATATTCCCAGTATTTCCCCAGCTTCTATATATGTGTATTATACATTGTGATTATTTAAGACACCCTTTCCAATTGATTTCCTAGTATGGAAATATATCTAGCAGTGAATTCCCACATCAAACACTGAAATGAAATCTGCAGCAAAGCTACACACTTGTTATTGTCTGAACATGTGAGTTTCATCTCTGTGGCAGCACTACGAGATTGACGTCTCCTCCCTGGGACGACAATGGAGACATCAATCTTCTTTTTGGAGAAGAGGAATGCGCCTCCTTTTTCCAGGGAGGTGCTTTTTCATGTAGGCTCCATTTTAGGAAAGTGACTCAACGTATCCCTTAGGGGTCCAGAAACCCAAACCCCGGTGGAGAAGATCAGCACCACGCCAAACCGTCAATTACCCTCTCAACAGAGTTGTTAATCATGCCACCACTCTATTTTTGACACTCTGACACTTGCCATCTATCACACACACTTTCCAAAGGCACAAGGTGGATCGGGAAAAAAAAAGTACCAAGTGCCGTTGGGGTACAAGAAGACATTTTGGAGCAGAAACAAAGAGAAATGGGATGGGTGTCATCGAGGTTGTTCAGGTTGATATGAAAGGGTGCCAAGTGGAGTCTAGGGTGAGAGTTGAGTGTTAAGAAAAGTGAGAGCAGTTCTGAAAAATGAGAATCATGTTGCTGAGAGACTCGGGAGGCCTACAGATGGAAGCGTGATCCTGAGTAATTGTACATAGAGATGTATTACATGTTGAAAGAATGAGCGAGCAAATGTGTTCTAAATTTAAGGTCATGCACACTCATGCATGCACTCCAGTTTTTCAGATGAGTTTTTAAGTGTAGGTCATGAAACTTTATTAATGTGTGTATACCAGTAGTGTGTACATTTTTCCTTGATATTGTGTGTGTGTCTGTGTAGGTACATACATGCTGCAATAAGCATTTGTTTGTGCCTGTGCATTCAAGCCTCAGCTCAGAGTGACATGCATCACTCAAGCTTGGCTGGCCTCAATATGAACCCTACATGCTCTCCCACATCTCAGTGATGGATGCTCCTCTAAGGAAAGTGATTAATGAGAGGTAGGCAGCTTGCAGGGTCATTCATCACAGTGAATATTATTTAGACGGGCCATGTTAGCCTGTAACCTGAGAGTTCAAGAGACAGAGACAGCCTTAGATGCGTTCTCTATGATGAATGGTGCTGCTTTCTCTCTGTTACTAGACCCCAATCGTGTAGTGGTCTGTCATTGCAGATGCCACGTATATAACAATAAACTCTCCGATGGTATTTTATTCAAACTTGCTATGAGCTCATCGGGGAGTGTTATTTGGGGCCAGTCTTTCATTTGAGACAAAGACAAAGAGGCTGTTCTATTTAATGGTAATATTTCTACTCTACATGTCTCACCTTTTCCTTCTAGAGAGGAATAATGATTGCAATCCATCTGGTAGAAGCCTTTGTTGCTACACCATCATCTAGCAGCTGCTGGCTTTGACTCATACAGAATCGCTGCCAGTCACTCTTGGCAGCTGAGGCACATCAGACACACCACTGTCAAGTTGAACAGAGAATCAAAGGCATGTAGTTTGATATTAAAGAGAGAAATATGTCCCCTGAAAGAGCATTTTGGGTCAGAAAGAATTTCAGTAGGGGTATTTTTTTTTTTAAATCTTGTATTAACTATTAATGTACAAGTTAAAGTGTACTGAGCTGAATAGATGTGGAGAAGAAGATTTTATGGCAACATTAATACATACTCTCCCAGTCCACTTTATTAGGAATTTTTTTTACCCCGCTTGTTATCCAGTCAGACGATCAGTATGGCAGCAGTGCAATGCATAAAACTATGCAGATGCACATAAAAAGCTTCAATTAATGTTCACGTCAAACATTAGAATGGGGAAAAAATGTGATCTTTGAGCATTATCATGGTGGTTGGTGCCTATGTGACGTGCTGATTTGAGTATCAGAAATTGATAATCTCCTGGGCTTTTCAGAGTCTAGAGTCCCTAGGGTTTACACAGAATAGTGCAAAAAACATCCAGTCAGGCAGTTCCGTGGGAGGAAACGCCATGCTGATAAGCGAGGTCAGATTACAATGGCCAGCTTGGTCTGAACTGCCAGGAAGGCTACAAGAACTCAAACAAACAGTCTTTTCAACCATGGTGAGCTCAAAAGCATCTCAGGACACATAACACTTCAAAGCTTGAGCCAGATGGGTTACAACAACAGAAGACCACATCATGTTAAAATCCTGTCAGCTAAGAACAGTAACCTGAGGCTACAATGGACAAAGACTCACCAAAACTGGACAGATATAGATTGGCTGATTAGATAAATGGAGAAATGTACAGGTATTCTGCTGGTGTGTGATAAATCTGCTGGTATGTGTATATATGCACTCAATGTCCACTTTATAAGTAACATCTGTACACCTGCACATTCATTGCAGGTATCCAATAAGCCAGTGCAGGTCAAGAGCTTCAAGAGTATGGTAGAAAAACTGTGATCTCTGTGACTGATGGAATGTGGCAGGAATGGTGGTATCAGATGGACTGGTTTAAGTATTTCATAAATTGCTGATCTCCTGGATTTTTCACACATGCAAGTTTCTAGAGTTTTCAAAGAATAGTGCAAAAAACAAAACAAAAAATGCCATGAGCAGAGGGTATGCAGGCTAAAACACCTTGTTGATGAGAGAAATTAGAGGAGAATGAGCAGACTGGTTTGATCTGCCAGGAAGTCTGTAGTAACTCATGGGCACAGGCGCACTGAAACAAGACTGTTGAGGACTGGAAACAGACCAGATGATTTTTTTTTTCTTCTAATTTTCAACTGTCCAGTTTCGACGAGTCTATGTTAGCCTCAGGTTCATGTAGCTGACAAGAATGGGATCTCATGTAGTCTTCTACTGATGTAGATCAGCCACCAAAAGGTTTGATGTTTTGTGCATGTGGAGATGGATTTCTGGTCACCGGGGTTGTGAAGAATAATTATTTGAGTTACTATATCCTTACTGGCAGCTCAAACCATTCTGGCCAGTTTTCTCTGACCTCTCTTATCAACAAAGCATTTCCACCCACAGAACTGTCGCTCACTCAGTGAATTTTGTTTCTCGGCCCATTCTGTGTAAACTCCAGAGACTGTTGCTGGAAAATTGGCAGGAGATCAGCAGTTTCCAAAATACTCAAACCAGACCTTCTGGTACCAACAACCATGCCATGATTGAAGTCATAGAGCTCTCTTTTTCTTCAGAGTGGTGTTTGATTTGAACATTAAATGAAGCAGTTGACATGTATCTGCATGATTTTTTGCATTGCACTGCTGCCATATGATTGGCTGGTCAGATAAGTGCATGAATATGCAGGTGTTCCTAATAAAGTGGGTGGTGTGTGTGTGTGTGTGTGCGCGCACGCACATGTATAATGCAGAGTTTTTACATGTTTTGCATTTGAAAAAGAGATATAAGGTATACTAACCGTAAGGCATTGCTGTGAATCTTCCTGGTGTGATATTTTGCTTTGATAAATGCTTCCATTAGCATAGCCTGGGGGATAACCAGTATATCATTTGAACTTTTCATATGAGCTGTAGCTCAAAATATTGTGTTGTCTTTACCAAATAAACCGGCATTTGGGTTTGGCTATCACTGAAATAAACCAACTATCCAGTAGTTCATACTTGTGTCACATCTTGTTTTAACCTTTTTTCTAGAGAGAAGTCAGATCTTTTCAGCACTATGAAGTCACCCACATCATCTACTGTATAGTGTCTATAATAGCACTGACTGAAGCAGAAATATGCTGAAGCAGAAATATGTGATTCAGTGCTTTGAGTTACAGCAAGGCTGATTAGTGCTGTCCACGCTTCTTTACCATAATAATTCTTATTTGTGAATAATTTTTCGAATATCAGCAAGAGTAATTAGGCATAAATATGTGTTTTTATGTTTGGTTTTGATGCTTTCACAAATGGTGACCCAAACCCAAGCACATAGAGCTAGACATAATGGTTTCATAAATAAAAAAAAGCATAATGCCTGTAAATGCTTCCCTCTGCCATTTTTTCCCCAAGAGGTTGGTGCACACATCACATTTTATTAACTAAATAAATTACCGCAGTTGCCAGTCAAGGCTGAGAGAATAATTGGTTGTGATAGTTGCCTCTCGAGATGGATTACAATTCAATCATTCTTAGATTTCGTTAAAAATGTTGTTAAACAAGTTTTTTTCAGCGGCATTTCATTTGAATGTATTCATGCATAGAAAATTAAACTCATTCTTTTGGGTTTTTACTTTATATTTTAGCAGAACACTTTTATAGAAAAGAGTTTGAAAAACAGTGGCATAGGCCTAAATAAAGAGCAATTTTGCTTATTTGAGCCCACTGTTTGTCAACATAATTTTCTCTGTGATATGAGTAGGCAGGAAAATGATCATGTCATTGTATTTACACCTGGTTCATTCTCTTTACGAGCTGTTTCAGAATCCATGCCAAAGCAAGCAGTTCAAATGACATCTTTTGATCAAGGCTGCCAGGAATGATCAGAGGAGATTGGCAGGTAATGGATACCTAGTGACAATCCAAATCTAAAGGGGAATAAGACTGGCCTGCACCTGCCAATTATCCTTTAAAGCTCCAATCCTACAAGCGTCCTGGCTGACATCTAGTGAGAGGGTAAATGAGAGAAGCACAGTCTCCGAAGATTGTGTATTATCAGGTGAAATGAGAGCTATTTGTGCTTTCACACTGGCTGTCCTGTTAGATCTTGTGTGTACAATCAAAGCAAAAAAAGTAGTTGAGAGAGATTATCTGTATGCTGTGGTGCGTCGGAATTGGGTTTGAATTAGACACAAAATATGAGACAGGTCTAACACCTTCCATTAAAAACAATTTGACATGAACAACTTCACCACAACAAGAATGAATAAAGGGGAACAGAGAAGGGCAAATTTGGTGTGACTTTCCTAGGAACGATTGTTCCGCTTACAGCACCTGAAAGACAATTTCAAACTAGTAGGCGACAGGCTGTCATGAAAGGAAATAGTCACTCCTAGGGTTGGTGGATGGGTGCAGCTGGCACGAGGGGCAACCATGTCCCATTAAGTATGTCATATGAACATGGCCAGCTAGACATCTTTCTCCCCACATATCACTTGTCTAAGGTAAACAATCAGAAAAATGAATTTAAAGTGACAGGTGGCTTATGCATTGCACTCTTTTGTCTTTCCTTATAACCTCTCAATACATCTGTCCATCCTTTCCTTTTTTCTCTACTTATTTCTTCACCTGTGCCCAGGTGTGTCACAACATGAACATGGGGAGATGCAGACTAAGTGGTAGCTGTGGCCAACTTTTCATAAAATGTATCATGTATTATCACTTATTTTAACTCACTCACAAAAGGTTTACATGAATGGACTATGACAAATGTAACATGTTTGTGTATGTGTAAGCAGGCCTTTTATTTATGTTTGTATAAAAGATACAGCCTCTTATGATGACACATGAGCATGAAATGTATAAAAGTTACATTTTGTAGTCTCCCAAGATATACTCTTATATACTCCTGAGACGCCTTATCATACCTGAGTTTGCCTTCTTCTTAGACTGGTATACAGTATACAGTCTTCTATAAACACAGAATAACTCATCAGAAGTCAGCTAGTGAATAGTTCAGCTAACAAATGACTGGAAAAACATTTGTCTTATATCGGCACATATCAAGCAAAAATTAAACTGAAAAATGAAACTTCATATCCTGGCAGGTTTTACATCTGACTAAATAGCTGATACTGTAGATGTGGAACGAAATGAAAGACTGCAGTAGAACAATATGTAATTTAAGAAAAAGTTTGCTTATGTTGACATATCTGATATTTTTTTCCCCTTTTAGCTTATGACTCAGAAGATATTGAAGAACCTACCAGGCAAGATGAGAACTTCGAAAAGGAAGACTCAATAATCTCAGAAAAACCACTGGGTAACAATGACTCCAAGAAGGACTATGTATTCCACAAATCAGATGACTACTACTCCACTACTGCAGAGTTTTCTGAGACTGACAGTGAATCACACATTAATGAGTCAAATGAACCTATGTCAGATGTTGAAAGCAGCTCAATTAATAATAAAGACAAACCAATGAAAGACTGTCTTAATGAGGGATCTGAGAATTCAGTGTGTGGTTCAGATAGTCTGGAACAGATAAAAGCCATTTATAATGGTTTTCTCTCTAACTCCTTTTGGACTTCACCCAGTCTCAATTCTTCTCAGTCATGTACAGAGAAAAGATCTGAGACTAGCAGTAGCAGCAGCAGCAGCAGCAGTAGCCCTGGGGGTAATTGCTATGACTGGCATCAGTCTGCAGTTGCAAAGACCTTGCAGCAGGTTTCTGAAAAACAGCTTCACCCACAAAGAGAAACTAATCTTTTTAGCACTGTTCAGCTCTACCGTCAAAGTTCTAGGGTGTATGGGTCCATCTTTAGTGGTGCAAGCAAGTTTCATTGCAAAAGCTGTAGTGCATCTTATGACACGCTGGTTGATCTTACGGTTCACATGAATGATACAGGCCACTACCGAGATGACAACCATGAGAAGGCTGACAAAGGTGCCAAGAGCTGGTCCAAGCCACGCAAACGCTCTTTAATGGAACTGGAGGGTAAGGAGGATGCCCAGAAGGTACTACGATGTATGTATTGTGGTCACTCTTTTGAATCCTTGCAAGACCTCAGTGTACACATGATCAAGACCAAACACTACCAAAAAGTGCCTCTGAAGGAACCTGGAACATCCATTGCTTCTGCTAAAGTTATCTCATCTTTCAGAAAGAGAGTACCGGTGGAATTAGATATAGCTAAACTGAATGCCACCGATCAGAAAGCATCTTCTAAAGAGAGTCCAGCAAATATTAGTCTTCCCAAGGTTTCTGATGTTACCAAGAAAGACAGTCTCATGGACCATAAGGGTGTGAGCAACACAGCACAGAATAAATCACAGATTTTGAGGTGTTTGGAGTGTGGACAATCATTTGAGTCTTTGAAGCAGTTAAGTGCCCACATTATGCTTACAGGACACTTTGTTAAAGCCAGTCAGTCTCTCCAAAAAATGGACAAATCCATTTTTGAACAAATATCCTTGCCTGGGAAAATTAAAATGAAAAATGAGAAGACCGCTATAGAGAAACAAGGTTCCGCTACATCCTCACCAAATGGAACCACTGATTCATCATGTACGACTACTCCACTACAAAAGTCAGAAATGGAAAGAAAGATCCTCCTAAAAGAAATGCCAGGAAAAGAACCAGGAAATGTCAACAGTGCAGAGGAGAGATACAGTATTTCTTCAAAATTTTATTATCTTACTGAGGAAGACCTGCAGGAGGGTCCAAAAATGAACCTGGATATTCTCAAGTCCCTGGAGAACACTGTTACTTCTGCCATTAACAAAGCACAGAAGGGCACTCCCAGCTGGGGAGGATATCAGAGCATTCATGCTGCTTATCAGTTGCAGAATAACCTGAAGTCTTCTCTCTACACCTCCTCTGTACAGCAACTGGTGCATGGTGTGGAAGTTCCATGCTCTGACAAAAGTGAAATCTCTTCCAGCCCTCAAAAAATTGCTGTTTCACCCAAAGTCAACCTGCAAGCGATGGAGGAATTGGTGAAGAAAGTAACAAAGAACATTGCTGAGGAAACAAGAAAGGACAAAGATGAACAGGTTTCCTTAGCAAGGCACATTGTAACCTCTTCCACTACAAGTGCAGACAGGAAATCACCATCCAATTCTCCAACAGTAGAGGAATATGAAACACTAAAGAACAAAGATAACAAGATTACTGACTCTGAGAATAATGCAAGTGAGAGGGATTCAAAAAAATGTAATGAAAGCTTCACAACCTCTTTAGCTTTCTGTGACGACAGCACAGTAATAACTGTTCACCCAGAGCCAAAACAACCATTTGTTAGTCCTTTAAATGCCCTTCAGTCAGTCATGAATCTTCATTTGGATAAAGCGGCCAATCCTGTGAAGCCAGTTGAGGATCCTATGAGTATGCTTCTAAAGATGAGCAACAACATGGCAGAGAGGGCTGCGGTGGCTTCAGCTGCAATATCAACTTCAAAACCAGAACCAATACATCCAGAGGTCTATCAAATTGACAAAGACCAACCAATAGATTTATCCAAAGGCAAAAGGAACCAGTGTTTAGTTACTGCTTCTCTCCCAGGGAAGGTGTTAAACTCTCTTCCTGCTATGACCAAGACTGATTTAACGGATACAATAAAGTGTACTCCAGTCAGCCCAGTGCATGAGAGTGCACTCTCTGACATATCAGACATGTTACGCAATTTGAAAGGCACTCATGTCTTAAAGTCACAGATTCCTTCCCACAGAGCAGAGAGAGCAGATATTGAAGATTCTCACGCACCAAACACAGGAGATGATTCATCCATGGTGCATAAACGCAAGGGCAGGCAGTCACACTGGAATCCTCAACACTTGCTGATTCTGCAAGCCCAGTTCACCTCCTGCCTCAAGAAGACAGCTGATGGGAAGTACATCATATCAGACTTGAGCCCTCAAGAAAGGATGGTCATCTCACATGTTACAGGTCTTTCCATGACAACTATCAGCCACTGGCTAGCCAATGTGAAATACCAGCTGAGGCGCACAGGCAGGACCAAATTTCTGAAAAACGTTGACTCTGGGCACCCTGTTTTCTTCTGTAGTGAATGTGCCACACAAATCCAAACGCGGTCAACATACATCTGTCACCTTGAGTCACATCTTGGCTTTAGGTTACAGGACTTGGGTAAGTTCTCTTGTAATAATCCCAACAAGACAATTGCAAGGCATTCAAAGAACACGTTGGATAAAACTGTCCTGTCATTCCTCTGATCTGCTGCAGGTCCAGAGCACCTGTATCGAGTACAAAACGCTGTACTATTAGTCTTAAAATCAGCCGAATTAGCAGCTTGGTATGCATTTCATGTAAGAATGTGAGTTAATTAAAACAGAAACATTGTATACTATTGGTGTAATTGTTGTACAAGATATTTATTGTATAATGATAAAAATACAAAAGGGTTTGTTATGATAAAATGTATATTAACTCATAAATAAAATAAAGATCTGGTAGGAATTACACCTTACAGGATTTGTTTATGATAATTATTACACAATTCCTAATAGATCATGTAGTCTTTTTGCATCTGTATAATCAGCAATTGCTTTTCTTTATTTCTTTGCTTTCTAAAATTCAATTGGTGACAATTTGTACATTTGTAAAGGATGCGAACTCATCATATTTATTATTTATTTATATGCAAATGTTTTTTCCTGTTGTCTAAATCTATTTGTGTTTGGTTCTGCATATAAAGCTGCATTATTTTTATAAGACGTGTATTTGTGGTTTACTTAATATATATATATTAACATACTGTAGGATATTTTATTTACAATATACAAAGAATATGTTGCTTACAATATACAAATATTGAAAACATTACTTGTTATTGTAAGCTTACTCGACATAAACTGTTTATGTGATAATAGATTATGTGAGTTCAGTAATATTCATAAAGCAAGATTAAACAGCAGCTTTTTATAATGTAAAAAGGTATTTTGCCTTTCTGGGGCCATTTCTGATAAAATGTATTTCACATAATTGCAAAAGAAAGCTTACTTTTCACCTTGACAGTGTTATTTAATGTCAAATTATTTCCCTATTGTGCATTCTGTTCCAAACTGTCTCTCTCAGACTATATAAAAATACAATATGCAACCATTACCCTAGAGTTAGTTAAAAGGCAGTCTAAGATAGGTTTCATATGTGTATATGAAGCTCTATAAAACTAAGGGACCAGTGTAAAATTATCAGTTTCTCTGATTTTACTATCTGAAGGTATGCGTTTGAGGAACATGAACATTTCTTTTTTTATTTCATAAACTAGTGAAAACATTTCCTCCAAATTCCACATAAAAATACTGGCACTTAGTGCAGCAAAAAACTGGTCAAAATAGCAAGTAAGATAAGATGAATAAGATTCC
Source organism: Synodontis membranacea (assembly GCA_025674565.1). Classification (NCBI taxonomy): domain Eukaryota; kingdom Metazoa; phylum Chordata; class Actinopteri; order Siluriformes; family Mochokidae; genus Synodontis; species Synodontis membranacea. Next base: position 26,681,646 of record JAOVYU010000042.1, read on the forward strand.
ATTTTAAACAACAAAATACTAATGTTTGAACTTAGGAAGAGTTAAGAAATATTTTGTGGAATAACCCTGACATTTAGTCATGTCTTTCATGCATCTTGGCATGCTCTTTCAAAGTCTTTCACTTTGCACTTGGGTGACTTTATGCCACTCCTGGTGCAAAAATTCAATCAGCTCAGCTTTGGTTGATGGCTTGTGACAATCTAGCTTTCTCTTGATCGCAATCCAGAGGTTTTCAATGGGGTTTAGGTCTGGTGATTGGGCTGACCATGACAGGGTCTTGATCTTGTGGTCCTCCAACCACACCTTGATTGACCTGGCTGTTTGGCATAGAGCACTGTCCGGTTGGAAAACTCAATCCTCAGAGTTAGGGAACATTGTCAGAGCAGGAAGCAAATTTTCGTCCAGGATAACCTTGATTTCCTTGATAACCTTGATAGATTTGATTTATGCAACCTTCACAAACAAAAATTTGCTCTATTCCAGCCTTGTTGAAGCACCCCAGATCTCCACCAGTCCTCCACCAAATTTCATAGTGGGTGGGAGACACTGTGGCCTTTCCAGGTCTCCATCTAACCATTAGATAACCAGGTGATGGAAAAGCTGTAAATTGGACTCATCAGAGAAGATGACCTTACTCTAGTCCTCTATGGTCCAGTACTTAGGGTCTTTAGCAAACCTTAGCTTGGTTCTTCTTTGCTGCTCATTGATGAAGGGCTTTTTTCTAGCTTTGCATGACTTCAACCCAGCCCGGAGGAGCCTGTTTGATCCGTTGTTGCTGTGCACTTAACACCAGCTGCCATTCGCCGTTCTTTTTGTAGATCACTAGATGTCATCCTATTCTTGTTGAGTGACATTCGGACGAGTTGATGATCATCATGGTCCGTGGAGAGTCGTTTTCGCCCTCTGCCAGTCTGTATCTTTGTTGTCCCCAATGTCTGCTCCTTGACCTTGTTCTTATGAACTACTGTCTTTGAAATATTGAGGATGGAAGCAACCTGAATTTCAGTGAATCCCTCTGCCAGCAATGTCTCTTTTGGCATCATGAATATATATATTTCTTTATTCCAATTAAATTTAAGGTACTACTAGCATGGCTTTTGCCATCCATACTGGTCCCACTGCAAGAGGACAGCGATGACCATTGTGATTTTTATACTTTGCCTTGTTAAATAAGTTCAGGTGGTTCAGGTGATCACCTAATCAGGACCTCATTAAGTAAAATGAGTTGTGCTTGTGTTGGAATTTCACCACAGACTCTGGAATGAAATGGCTTACACAGAGATGCTGAATTAAGGAAATATTTAAGTGACCTCTTACTGTTTTCCAGAACTGGAAATCACAGCAATATTTGCAGCTAGACATTTATGAACAGTGTTTGGGATATTGCTGTTGCCATGATGCTGCAAATTCTTGGTCCTACACACAGTAATGATACTATTGCTTATTATCACTATTGGGTATTATCCTGCTACAAATTAGAACAATCCTAATTATTGTTATTTAATTTTTTTTTAAACTTTAATCTATTAGCTCATCTTTCAAAAAGAGCTGTAAAGTATTTGCCATGAATAGAATTCAGTACTATTCTTAAATATCTACAGTCTGAAGCCTTTTGAGTAATAGAGCTTGACCAGTTGTCACACTTTTTAAACATTTATACATTTTTCCTTTTTTGTTGCCATGTTCTAATCCGTGTGATAAAAATAGAGAGTTAAAATGAGAGAAGTGCCCTCTGTCTATGTGTTTCTGTCACCACTTTGATGAATATCATCTAAATTGCTTTGTATATTTGAGAGGTTTGGATGTCAATCTAATTTGAGAGTGCATGTTGACGACAGCAGCTCAGCTAATGAGAAGAAAGCTGGCTTTGACAGTGTGATGAGCTTCAAACTGATCAGACAAGTTTGAGCACGATTTCTTACAGAAATGCCTATCAAAAAGTTGGAGCTGAAAAACAGTTTAATCAAAACAGAATATAGAAAAATGTTAGGGAAACTGCACAATTTGTTCCACTATTTCTGCTGTTCTCATCCACAACACAGTGTGATATAGCAGATAATAAGCACTCTGTGCATATGCTGATTTATAGTCCAGTTTATATTCCTGTAATTTAATGCATGCTTTACTCAATTCTTTTTATGAACTAAATCCAATAAATGAATCATTGGTAGACTTTCCATTTCACTTCAGCTCCTCTGAGACCATGTTCAGTCTCTCCTTAGATGTCAGGTCTTATTGGGTTGAGTTGAAATGACATGACAGTGTGTGACAGCTCTGGACGAGTCGTGGGATAGAGAGGAGGTGGCTGTACTGACTGCCCACTGAGTCCACCCTGACTGAGTTACCCGACAACTCATCCTTAAGAAATATCTAAGCGCGTCTTTTGGAAAAATAATCAAAATGATAGCTTAGTATTTCATTTACAACATTCCAATGTGTTCATCCTTGAGGATAGTTAGGTTTATAACATCAGACTTTAAAACTCCACTGAACTTCTTAGCACAGATTTATTTTATGAACATACTCCAATTCTTCAAAAATTAGATTATTTATTGGTGCCATGTACCTTTTTAATTTAATTATTTGTTCATTCATTGTCAATGAGTAATTGCCCTGATATGGGTCATGCTGTATTCAGAGACTATTCATGGAATGCCAGTCCATTGCAAGGCAATACACCTTTTAATTCCTGGACAACAGAATACATTGGATTCTATCTGACATTTGACAACATTTGACATCTACCTAATATTTGCAGGCCTACTTGTTTTTGACATTGTGAGTTCTGGATTAAAATCCAAATGACCAGTCAAGTAGGCTAATAAGATATAGGATAATAAGGGTATTAAGAATAGGCTAATAAGAACAAACATATATACAGAATATAACAGCTTTGATAAGTATGGTTTGCGATTTCCACCATTGCAGTAATAACAAAAAAAAAAAAACAACAACAAAAAAAAAGAGAAAAAATCCACAGACCCCCTGGAGATGCTTCACAGACCCCACTTTCAGAACCACATATTTAAAGCAAAGAGATTTTCGATAAGCCGTAATCATGACTGCTTTTGGTGCTGCAAAAGATCTTTTATGAATACAATATTTTGACAGCTAAGGAAAAATGCCAAAATAAAAAAAAAAAAAACGAAAATAATTAAATATCGTTCTCTGGGTCATTTCCTTGAATAACTGTCTGGAAAATTCTAGCATGAGATCTGACTTTTGCTAATGATGCTCTTTTCGGTGTATGAGTCCATGTATCACTAAAATAATGCTTGCAAACAACATCGATTATAGTGAACTCCATGCTGAAATAACAGGTCAAAAGCTGTGTAACAATCTATTAGTTCCTGCACTCTGACCCATTACCTTAAGCAATATTTTCAACTTGAGAAATTGCTGAGCGTATGAACAGAATGCTTATCATTTTAGTGCTTGTCTCACATTTGAGAGATGCAACAACACAACCTTGGGGTCTGGGGTCTAACCCTGAGCTCCGCTTATTATCAGCTTGGAATTTTGCAAGTTCTTCCCATGTCCATTTGGGTTTCCTCTGGATACACAGGTTTCCTCTCTCTACCTAAAAACATGCTATGCTTGATGGTGGACTGACTCTTCAAAAAATGTGTGTGTCAATACACTGGTATCCCTTCCAGGGCATATTCTTATCTTATGTGTTCCCATAATGTTCACTGCAACAGTGACCAAGATTAAATAGTTACTGAAAATGAAGGAATAAGGAATGAATGAAATTAACGTTCACATTTTGCTGTACAAAATACCTGCCAAATTGTTAGAAATCGGAATAATGTCAACCTGTATTAGAAGAGAAAGTGCAACGATTCACTTTTAGGATGCAGGCAGACTAACTGAACTGAGCACTGAATTGGTCGACATGGCAGGGCCTTTCTGACAACGCAGAGCAGGAGGCTGATGTGACAAGACACCTACTCATGTTCTATCAGAGCTCGGCCAATGTGGCATCAGTCTCGTCACTGTCCTTCTCTCGTCTATGCCTCGCTGACTGTCCACACAGAAGCCTTTCAAACACGACGTGCCAGAAATGAGCTGAGCGCTTGGTTGTGACCTCCTGCGCCATTTCGTCCATCCAGAGATGGCAGGAGACCCGATTTGGCATGACACTCCCGGTTGGAGCTGCCAAAGCACCACATTCCTGTCCCACTTATTCACACATTGTAGGAGATGAAATCCAGCGTTTTGAAGATCAGGGAGAAGACGTGTGTCTGCCTGTCTGGATGAGCTGTTTGACTTGTCATTTCTTTGTGTGGAAAGCTGCTCACTCAACAGCAGTGGCAGCACTTAGCTGGATTAGAGAAACAGACACAGATGGTGAACACAAGCAGACTCAGTAGGTAGCCCACAAGCACACAGATATGGCCATCATGTGGGATGGATGTGAGTAAATAAAGAATAAGCACACTGTTGGACACTGATATGTTTTGCTTTTGCTGAATAGATGTCTGCAAAACTTTAGTTATCTCGGCATATGTTTGCATTGTTTTCCCACTTTTTAAACATATTCAGCCATGACGGGTTTCTTTTTCAAACCTGTCTTTTTGTTTGTGTGTGTGTGAGTGTGTGTGGGTGTGTGTGGGGGTGTTTTTACATCACAAACATTTTTTTACTACAAATGTAGTAGAATAGGTCAGGTATTAAAAAGTTATAAATTGAAACAAGTTATTCGAGGTTAAAGCATACTGCTACCATTTTATTTATACAGTATTCACTCACTGGATATTTTAATAGGAACACCTGTACTTCTACTCATTCATGCTATTATCATCAACCACACATGTGGTACCAATGCAGTGCATAAAATCATACAGATGCAGGTTAAGAGCTTCAGTCAATGCTCATATGCTCATATCAAACATCAGAATGGAGAAAGTGTGCTCTCAGTGACCATGGGATGGTTGTTAGTGTCAAAATTTCAGTGCTGGTATTAGTAGATCG
>JAOVYU010000042.1:26687134-26699603 GCA_025674565.1 Synodontis membranacea
ATATATACACACTTATTTTACTTAATAGGAAAACATTTAATAAAAATTAATTTTCATTTATTTTGACATTTCTTGACAAATGCTTAAAAAGCTTAAAAACTAAATAGATCAGCTCTAATTCTACTATTTTAATTTAATGTTAGATTATTATTATTGTTGTTGTTATTATTATTATATTATTATATTATTATTGCTGCTGTGGTTGTTGTTGTTGTTCTTCTTCTTCTCTTCTTCTTCTTCTTATTATTATTATTATTTTGAAAGTATAGTAATAGTATCCTAAAATAAATTTCTTTGATAGCAGCATAATGCATGATACTGTACTATCTGTCATTCGTCTATCAGTTTTATAAACAAATTGGCTGGTAGGATTTTCAAATGTTATGTCGAATAAGCCACAGTTCCTCTGCATAATTTGGTTCTCATTTGCTTCAGTCTCTGCAGGTTTAATCTAATGCATCCACCAATACTTCTTTATCTAAAAAGTTCTCTTGATATGTTTTCTGTAATGTTATTATTATCATTATTATTTTTGAAAATCAATATTTGAAAATCGGACGTTTGTTCAAGACACAAAATAAGACCTATATGACATAATTCAAATTAAAAATGAAGGCTGCCTGTGACTTTTGCACAGTACTGTATGTCGTGTAAACAGTCTGTCATTCTGCTTGTCTCAGAATGTCCTATACACACCTTCAATGTGTCAGGTCAGGGCTGAGGAATGACTGTGAGACGTGATAACATGTTGGCAAGAGCCCTCAGAATACAGACACGTCAAAGAGGTGTGGAATCTTGTCAAAGCTGTGAACATCAGGGTCTTGGCAGGGTGACTTGTTCTCTTAGATAAAAATGGCCCAGTAACGTCAGCAGCTGCGAGACAGAAGTGTCATCTCTGTCTGTCCTACCTGAAGTGGTTCCAAAGCAAAGCTAGCTATATTAATGATTCAAAAAAAGACAATGGTATGTGATTTTGATACACTGATATTTTGACTGGTGAATTCCGTCCCTTTTATTTAAATATATGACTATACCAGTTTTGTTATTTTGTTTTTACTTATTGCCATTATTATGTATGGAATAAAATGACAGAGCACATTGTTATAAGAAATCAACTGTCAGGGTGATGTGATGTGGCAAACTATGTGCCAGCTATTTACAGTCATTCACTCTTTACTTCCTTTGTAAAGATAATAAGATGATATCAACAAGCTGCAAAACTATCTGTATCCAGGACGTATGCATTTCTGATTATTAGCACTTGTACAGTGCCCTCGTGTTCGTCTGTGTCTCTCTCTGTTCTTCCTCCATCTATCCTGCATGTGTTTTTGCTCAATTGGTGGAGACCTGCAGCACTTGGATCACTGTCAGCTCCTTTATTGGCTAGACGCTGGGATTGTAGTCTGCATCACTTGCAAATTGCTTTGGAGAAAAGCATCTGCTGAATTTAAATGTAAATCTAAATATAGTTTCAGATTGGTAGGGCTAAAACTTTTATGGAAATCTGATTTGAGAAAACTGTCACTGGGATTAACAATGACCACTTGAAAATCTGCACAGAATTAGCCAATTAGGCTGTCACTTATGTTTGAAAAATAAATTCATGAAAGGCCTGACGACTGGTTTATGAGAATCAGGTGTGTTAGAGCATGGATAATTACAGTGAGCATGAGACGAAATGAAGTGTAATGAAGAAACACTGATCTGCTGAATATAATTTTTTTTCAGCGTGTCCCTTTTTTGTAATTAGTAAAGAGCATATAGGGATACACTATATTCATGGTGCATATTTGAGAGTATGACTACGAATCAACTCAAAGTATATAGTATATCTTCCACCCTGTCCTTTGAGAACGTCCTTTACATTTACTTTTTGTAAGTTGCACCTCTCAATGTTAAAGCCTTTTATGTTGTCTTTCAACACTTTAGAAAGTGTTTGCGCCTTCGTGAAAAACACATGATTCATTTTCTTTATCCTCCAAATTCAGTAAGCTTATTTTCCAGTTTGATCAAGTTTGCTGAGCACTTCATTCACTTCTGAAATTTACTGGAATGATCTATGAATAAACTGTCATCTAGTTAGGATATTGTCAACTCCTCATCAAACTTCCCACACATTCTGACAGCTTCTGTATCTCTGTACTCTAAGATAGAGACATGTAATTTAATGATCTTTCTTATGTGAGATGAAGTAGAATTTTTTTCACTTTGAAACCTTTAACTTTTGTCTTTTCCGTTTTTTCGGAGAAAAAACGGATGACAAACATGACTCCTGCTAAAGATAGCCTTTAATAAACAGCTTTCAGGGGGAAAAAAAAAAAAAAAAAAAGGAGTGTACTTGACACACCACAAGATCCTTCTTCATTCTTTCAAATAGGGTTGTCTTAGACACAGGCAAACATCAAGCTTATAATTTACGTTATAATCATATTTGCAAGCTGACACTCCTAGAAAAGTGATACGTCTCTTAGAAAAAGGAACCCGTATTCAAGGGTAGTTTAGAGTTTCTGTTGGAAACTCCTTCTGACAGGAAACTGATGCTGATCTTATTAAAGACCCAGTGTGCAATGTGATCAGTTGCATCACGTGAAAAAATTTGGGTGAAAACAATTTTGTGCGTGCCATTTCTTCCTGATATAGGCACAGTGAATTCTGTTTTCTGTGAGATTAGATTGATAGTAAACTGAAACTAAAGCATAACTGCATGCAGTACAATGCCTAGTAAACGTGTGCTGTTGCCTGTTTATATCTGAGGTGCAGCAAATATCTAACATTAATATGAATCAAACTTTGCCGTGGTGATATTTAGTCATTTTAGGACATTTTCATATTATTGTACTATGACTTATCCTTAGCAAATCAGTGTGTGTGTGCCAAAGTAATCTCATAGCATGCACACCACCCTGTTTTAAGCAGAAAAGTGATAGATAATAAACCTGCATATAAACCTGTAAAAATTAACACCTTTAATAAATCAAGGTTTCTGTTGTTAAGTTCAGCAAATAATCTTTACGGTTCCCCAAGAGGGAGTGCTGTCATTCAAAATTGTTGCCAAATGTAATAAAAAAGCTGAATGTAGGCCTAGATGTAAGATATGCTTTTTTTTGTTGGAAGAACCAAAAAAAAAAGCTTTCTGAGAACAGACTTTATAAAGTGGGAAATATTTAGGTTTAGATATTTCAAATTTCATAGACAAGAAGTAGATACTAAGGGGTTAAAATGGAGCACAACTTTACTCGGGAACAATGGCGTTTTGGTGATGTACTACAAATCCTTATAGGTATTGTATATTTGCTTAGTTTTAAATTATATAGTTTACTTTGCATTTACGCATCCTGACTTTTTTAATAAGTGTGGAATAACCCCCTCCACCACTCTTCCTTACATCAGTCACATCCAGTGTTGCTGTGATAGCAGACTATTGACAAGTGTGACAGGACTTTGATTACAGCGTCAGCCCTGGGGCTGCGGCTCGTCATCTGTCAAGTCTGAGCTAAGCTCTGCTGGGCTGATGGCAAGCGCAAACATTGAGGGGAGATAGGGTGAAGGGAAGGAGAGGAATCATTAAATCATTATACTTCACTCCGCATTCCACTGTACACAAGTCAAACTAGTGGCAGTTTCAAACCCAGAATGAGCAATCAAAGGAACAGTCAAACGGTTTTCATTCAGTTTTCCAAGACATCTGATTAAATTTAGCCAACATTGTCTGAAATGTTAGGCAAATCAGGACGATTTTTTTTCATAGTTTGCCTTCATTTTTTCCCCCCACCTATCCAACTAAACACAGATGTCACCTCTAAACTTAACTTTTAGGGGAAAAGTTCCATCCAGGGCAGCTACAGTAAGTGGCACAGCAGGTTCTCCCTGTGTTTTCACGGGTTTGCTCTGGGTTCTGTGATTTCCTCCTATCTCCCAAAAACTGACTACTTCATAATTGCCCTAGATGTGACGGAGTGTTTGCATGTGTGTACATGGGGCCCCGTGATGGACTGGCATCCCATTCAGGGTGTATTATGCCCAATGTTGTTGGGATAGGGTCTGGATCTACTACAATCCTGATCAGGATATAACAATAGTAGTAATAGTATAACAAAAGTAATACTGGGCATTCTTAGGGGTTGATTGAGTGGCCCCTTTGCTGGAACCATGAAAGGTTCTACAGTATATAGAACTCTCCAACAGAGATTTTCCTGTTCAGGGTCTAACTACAACCGCTTTAGAAAGCAAGAATCAATAAGCATTTGAAAGAAATCCCTTGTCAAAGTTTACTGATGCAAGGGTTATACCAGGAATTTTAGCATAGCCAAACAGATAAGGGTAAACGGTCCAATGTGTTTTGGGCTCAGGTGTTTTGAAGATGAAGATAAAGACTGAAGGAATTTTTTATTTTTTTTTTTTTAAATGTGTTTGCAAAACAACAACAACAAAAAACATTCTTTCATGGACTGGGACACTGGACAGGTTGCATACAATTGATTCATTATAAATTGAAATATATTCCCTTTCAAGCAGGAAAGATTAGTTTTGCCCAAATCTTATATTTATACAAATTGACTTCAGGAAAATGCCAAACACATTCCTAAATTTTTCAGTGATTTAGTCAACTCATTCTCATAGCCATACATTATTAATTCATTCATACTTTTCAGTAACTTCTGTATTCTTGTCAGGATCACAGTGGATCTGGAGTCTGCCCCAGGAACACTGGGTGCGAAACAATAATACACCACGGATAGGATTACACTATTTATAACCTTGATGTAACAATTATATACACAACTGCCATATTTTCATCTGTAATGACGTCTTTTCAACATACTAGTTGCATGCCTTAATTCTGACCGAGTGCCTCCCTCGCAGAGCTGTATACAGAATTGTTGACAGGTGCATGACAAATTAAAGGAAAGAAACTGGTGGCTTTGTAATACTGCGGTGGCATTTTGCTGACATTTGCGTTATTCGTATCCACTTGTCCTCTGAAAACGAGGGCTAAGTGTAACTGAATACACCGTTCTTCTGATGTCTTTAATCGTTTGATGAAACATTTCTATCCTAATGGGAGTGGTCTCTTCCAGGGTGACTCCACCCCCATCTACAGGGCACAAGCGCATCACTGAATAGTTTGATAAGTATGTAGATGTTATCCATCATATGCTATGGCCTTCACAGTGAACAGACCCAACAGAACTCAACTGGACACCTATGGAAGAGTTTGGACCGACATGTTAGATAACACCATCTTAAGCACCATCATCAAAGCACCAAATAAGGAATATATTTTTGGAAGAATGGTTTTCCTCCCTTCAGAACATTTCCAGAGACTTGTAGAATCTACATAAAAGGTGTATTGATGCTGTTTTGGCAGCTTGTGGTATCCAAGCTCCATAATACGGCTTTGTTTGTCCATCAGTTTGTGTCACAACTGTATGTAGTAAACAATAGACACACAAGTATCTTAGTTCAAAAAGTGCTATTTTGGAATTCTTGTCTAATATGCACAGATGTCTGCTTTCTATGTGGTAATGCTGTTTAATAAGCAACGATCTCTATTTCAATACGAGGAAAGCTAAGCCTTTATAGACTTTTTCTTTCCTAACAAACTTTATTTTACAAGAGTTGTGGATGACAGGCAACTCTTCCTACCGTTTAGGCTGCAATGAGCTTGAGAAGCCACAGTTTCTGCAAACACATTTAATCAGTTAACAGAAGTACAGACTCCTGCAGTAATGACTGGAACTGACATGCTTTACAGATACTATGTTTAATATAAATAGAGTATGTTCACTCGCATATGCTCTTTTTACGCAATTATTGCGTAAAGCTTCTGATGTTATGATAAATGCACAGTGTAGACAGAGAGACGTGGAGGATAAATTATGAGATTAATACACAACGGAGTGGATGAATTTGGCAGAAACAAATGCATATGAAGACAGTTTCAGTACCTTGTCACAATAAATGTCAGAATTTTAACACAGTGATGGTAGATTTCCAGGTCACTATATATACTGCAACTATCATAATTCAGGCATAGCATGTCAAGTAGGGCAATGAGTTACAGTTCTTTCACTTTTCAAACCTCTGTGAAATGTTTCAGCCATATGAGTTTAATTCCGTAATTTCAATCAGTCTTAACCAAGTGATTGAGCCTTTCTGTTTGGAATTTTCGAATGTGTGTGAAATGGGAAAAATACAATATTCTGGTATATATCTCACATACAGAGCCAAACCAAATACCATGCCGATCTCCAGGTAAACTTGCAAAATAAATAATGGTGGTAAAGTCAGAAGCTGTTGATCACCTCCTATTACAATTGGGAATACAGGGAAAGGAACCAGGGAACTGGTAGAACAGAGAGAAAAAAAAAGGTACCCAATCTACAACTGTGTAGAGGGGCTTTGACAGACGTCTCACACAGGCTGACAGCTCTGTCAATAGCCCCAGGATGGCACGCTTGATTGACAGCAAGCAGGTGGTGGCTGAATGGAATTGTCAGACCAAGTGTCAATCATCAGCTCTGCCACAGAAACAGGGGAGGCAGCGCAGCTGTCCAAGGTGATCTGTTGTTTGTCAAGGCAAAAGCAGGCATACATATGCACTGTGATAATAAAAAGCTGGGCTGAGGAGAGGAGACGGAACAGGTGCGCATGTCTTCTATGAGGCTGGAAATGTCCAGATTTCTTTTCAGAGACTTATCAGAGAAAACAAAGAGGGGAATATACAATATATATTAGATTAAATATATTATGGCTTTGTAATTAATTGGTTAATCTCACAGAAAAGCTAAACCACAGAAATCTAGCCATTGAAAAAGTGAAGAGGAGACTCCACAAGGAAACACGACCTACGGCCCTGGAGAAATTCTGTATTAAGGAGTGGTCTAAGATTCTTGCTGCGTGTTTTCTAAACTTATACATAGACCACGTCAGCTTCATCAACCAGTACAACAAGATCCACTTTAACCCTTTATAGGGCAAGAAATATTTGGAACCATATTTAGAAGCACATGGATTTGAATTTTGTGAATGAATAAATAAATGTTCCTTTAAGAGTTTTCCTTACATTTTTTTATATACACTTTTTGGAAAAAATATTCCCCCCTAGTCTGGCAAGGAACCACATATGGCCTTGATTTGACCTTGATTTGCAAAATAAAAATGGAAAACATTGATAAAATATATCTTCCAATAGCACTCTAGGGTTTCATTTTTACATTTTTTTCAAAGTGTGCCCTATAAACGGTTAAGGTCACAAGCTTGCCAGATATTATTAGGACTGACAATGGATTGGAGGACAATATACACAAAGGATGAGCTCGAGTGTGTAACTGAACCGTTTTGTTTAGGCATTCTGAGGGGCATACTGGAGTTGGGACTGAGGATGAACCTCATCAGACAAATGAATGTTGATACTCTACAATAGATGTGTTTTGCACTTTACTAATTAGTGTGTAATTATTTCTAATGGTTGTTCTTTCAAGATGGGTATCAGATGTTTCAATTAACTACATGAGAAAATAACCCCTCTGAAGTGTGTCTTATACAGTCCGTGAATTAGAGCATTCACTGGGAGAGGACAAGACAACAGTCCTGAGAAGATTAACATGGGGTATATCTTCTGTGAGGTGTCACATGGGCACCCCAGAGATAGCTAGGGATGTGAATGTTCTTCCTTGGATAGCCTAAATACTTCAATTGCAAAGAACGGTTTATCCTCAAGTCTCCATCCAGCACACACTGTACTGCTCTCAGTTAAGCAGTTTTGGGCCCAGAAAGACAACACAGTGCTTGAACACCGGACCTATTCTACTAATCTAGCATCATGTGACTTTTTTACTCTATAATCAAGTTCTGCACTCAAAGGAACTTGTTTTGAGTCTGTCCCAGAAGTAAAGAAGAAAACAACAAAGCTTCTGAGACAACTAACAGAAGAAGAGCTACTGCACTGCCTTGATCAGTAGAAGACCAGAATGCAGTGATGTGCGGTTGCAGAAGGGGAAAGTAATTTAAATGTAAGTTTTCTTCATTAAAATTTAATTACAGTCTTGATAGTTAATAGCCACATCTTGCAAACATTTATAGACTAGAAATTATTTATAATCACACTATTTGGTGTCACCAAGAAGAGCCATTTTGTCACCCATTTTAAGCCTGGTACCTCTTACGGTTTCTTCGTGTTGTCTCTGGGAGTTTTTCCTTGCCACCTCTGGCTTGCACATTATGGATCAATGAATATAAAATTTTCATTTAAATTTTACATCCGGATTCATACTTTGTGAAAATGTCCTCTCTTAAAAGTGCTCTATAAACAAAAATGTAAATGCATTGAATGGATTTCCACGCAGACACCGAACTTGAACGCAGGGAAAGGATTGATTATTGTAATCGTAATAGCTTTGACAGCCTTAGACGCTCAAAGCTTCAGATGATGCAGAGCACAGACAGACAGACTAGAAAAGCTTGCTGATAACTGCCTATCTTTATTATGAATATCAGTACTACTCCATTTGCCACCCTCAATAATAAAAGTGCTGTACGTTAAAGTAAATTAAACAGAAATTCTGCATGATCTACGTGCCATTGCTGCCATCTACGTGCCAGCTGCTGACTCAGGTCCTGTCAAGTCTAAACGTCAATGAGCTCTTGTGCTGATGGATAACTGCGATCCGACAACCACAATCCACCAATGCAGGAACCAAATGCAGAAATTGATGCCTTCAATTCTCTAACTTCTAAATACAAAACGTGATAAGAAGTTTGCATCACTTATACTATCGTCTCCTGAAGTTAAGATAATAGGTATTGCATTCCAAGGACAGATGTCTTTACATGGAGGCATATTTCACATACGACTCCATCAAATCAGTAGATAATGTCCTTGGTTAAACTACAGCTTTTACATTCAGTGGTTGGTAAAAGGTTTAAAATAAAGCCAGCTTTGTTTGAAACAACGGTCTTAACAAGACATTACTCCAGCTTCATAGTACAGTCCAATATCTAGATAATTACTTTATTGGACAATTGACTTTGCTTTCATAATAATTACACTAAAAACACCGACTACTTATATACGCACACATTAACATATGTGATACAATAATATGAACATAGAACACGATACAGGCAAGTTTTGATCTAAAAGGCAAGGCAAGTGCAGTGAGCAATCTGCAATCTAGCTGGTTTTGGGTTGACCCTCCAACTCAAAACTCAGGGAAGAAAGATGGATGAATTTGTTCTGCAAGTACTGTACTGTACTGAACAGTGAAATGAACTTTATCTCCCTCTAGTGGCTGTGGCTCCAAAACACAGTGGTAAAGCACACATGATTAGGGTTTTTCCTGTATTTTGCTCAACACAGTGAATAAACAGATCAAAATCAGAAAGCATGATGGTGCTTTGTATCGAGATCTAATCCAAATCTAACCACTTTTTGTGCCACCTAACATTTGCTATTATAATGCTATATTTTCAGTTATGTCCTGTGTCGGTATGAAAATGGCATTCATTCTTCAGCTTGTTCCAAATATGAGACATATCAAATATTATACATTACATTCAAACAGCACAACCAAGCTGCATTCCTTTAAGCTTGACTAACAAACAGGACTCAAGTCAGTATAAACAAAATCATTTATTTTCTGGTTAACATCTGTATTCAGTCACAAAAAAAGCTGATGAACATCCAAAGACTGGAGACAAAATAATCCCAATAAAGATTTAGAAAGGTTTAGAAGTTAAAGCAGACTGCTTGCAAGGTAAGATATTTTATAAGGTACAAAACACCTCTATTAGACAGGTCACCAAAGCAGTTAGCAAAATCACGAACACAATAACCTGCCATGTGTGCAACTGTAGCACATGATATGTCTAAAGGTACTGTTTTATAATCACAGGAAAACGTACCTAGGGGAATACACAAAGCAAAGGCAGTAGGTATATATGCAAAAGGTGAGATATGCAGCCTTGCCTGGACAAATAAAAAGTGTCTGCCAATTCAGCAGAGCAGAGAGGCTGAACATGAAAAGAAAAAAAGCAGATGTTCAGAAAATGCATAGCGTGCTGTGTATATTCAGTGAAAACAGACTGGTCAGGCTTAAACAAGACAGCACAAAACAGCAGCAAAGTCTGAAACAAAGACAGAGAGGGAGGACAGAGGTGTGCAGAACCACCAGTTATTACTGTCATACAAAAGGGAGTTGAATTATTACTGTCATACAAAAAGGAGCTTAAAAAAAAAAAAAAGAAAAGAAAAGGAAAAAAAAAAGAACCATTGGATCTTTGAGAGTCTCACTTCTGCTGCAGCCGGGCAGCTTTGAACTTCGACACCCTCTTGGGTGGCTCCTGGGGCACTTCTGAGCCCACCTCTTCTTGCTTTCTTTCAAGGATTGTGGGTAGCGCAGGAGGGGTGATCGTCAGGTGAGGGATTATTGAGGGCAGTGGATCTTTCTCAATCACAGTCCCTGAAAAAGCCTGAAAGACAGTGAGCACAATTCATGAGGCAGGACAAGAAAAAAAATGTACACTGTTTGCATTTCATTTTAACAACATGCGACAAGTTCATTCAAGCGCTACACAGGACTCCAGTACCTCAAAGCGTCCGTTAGGGTAAAGACTTATCCCAGTCGGACTGTCCTCCTCAGTAATACCATCGCTGGTGTCACTGTGGGTGGCTTCATCGTGGCTGAATGTGCGGTTAACGAACGCACGACGCTCCTCGAAATCTGCCGTGCTGCTCTCGCTGGTGTCACTGCACACGCTGTTCTCACGACTGCGTGACTTCAGGATGGATTTCCTTGGGACAGGCTCACCATTCACTACATCCACAAATACCCTGCACACACACACACACCTGCAATGTCAGACTGTTCTTGACAGTCATGGTCTGCCCTTATCAGTTGTGGACTGTCCAGCTAATTGCACCTGGCAAATTAGCTTTAGAGACCAGCATGAGAGAGAGAGACTGCTCAGAACACTCAACAGTATATCAAAATACTAACCCTCAACAGTATGTCAAAACAGTATACCAGTTCATACTAATATATTCAAAGATGGCATATCATTTCAGCATATTTAGCACAACAATGTGGAGTCTGCAGACCTTCTGATCTGCAAATTTTTTTTTTTTTTACTTATTTATTTATTTATTTTTACAAATACACACTGCTGCCACCTCTTGGTAAGGAGAGCTATCTACATTCCTACTCTCAGCAGAATGCATGCTGGCTGTCAGCTGTAGTATGTGCAGTGAGTTACATGAACCTGAAGTGACCATGTGATCTTCAGTTGGCACTAAATCTCTAAAGTCAGTTTGGTGTGTCAGGGCTTCCAAGAGTCAGTTTTAAAAATCTCAAGTTAGCTTGCCATGAGACGAGACTACACATTTAATGGAGTAACCGTAAAATAGTTTCTGCTCTTTGCTCTGATCAGAGTCGGTAAAACCACAGCTACCTGTAGATATCGGCAGGAGTTGTGATTTTATGATGCTCATGAACTGCATGGCCGTTGCATCTGCCGTTCTTCTTTTTACGTTTGGCCTGCTCTTTCTTCTCACTGAACTTCAGAGTAGTGTTCTTTCCTGTGTTTATTCGCACCTAAACCACAGGAAACACAGACAGAGAATTACTCAGACTTACTATCAAACAACTAAATTAAATAATCATATCAATTAGGTCTAAAATGTATTGGTAATTAAAAAGAAACAACAGTTGTGGGGACTTCTTACTTTCTTGGGTTCTACTGTATGACTGAAGTAGATAGTTGGCAGAGCACTGCCTTCCTCATCGCCTTCTTCTTCTTCTTGTTCCTCTTTATCAAGCTGTGAACTGACGCCATTGACCTGGCTCGTTTGAGAGGCAGGAGCACAGTCCCCATGTGGGTCATGACCATTAACCTGGACTGTGGCGCCAGCATCTGCCTCCTTCTCCTCCTCTGATGAAGAGGAAGTCGTGTCCTCACCGTTAGTATCTGTGCTGTCCAATCTAACGGACAGAAACAAGGATGAATGATAATAAGAATAGCTGTTTCATACTGGAATAGCTGCAGATAAGCACATTAATAATATATTCAAGAGATGTATAAAATGTATTAAAAATCAATTAAATATCATTGACAACTGTCATGAAAATAAGCAAAAGTCTAAATACAGAGCAAACACAGAGCTGGTTTTTGGGCATATAGCAAACTGGCAATAAAAAAAAGAAGGAGAAAAAAACTGTTTTGTTTGAGACAATTACGATTGATTAAATCCAGGTTACTGTTTTATAGGTTTTCTATGCCAGTGGTTCCCAAAGTAGGGGACGCGACCCTCTGGGGGGTCGTGAGACATTGAGGGTGGGGTCGCGAGATGATTTCCAAGAAATCAAATATTTTTTTAAAACTATTAGAAATAACATTTTATCAACATTTTAACATTTTATATTAACATTTTATCCATAACTAACAAAAGATAAAAACTAGTAGTTAATAG
>JAOVYU010000042.1:26738400-26757788 GCA_025674565.1 Synodontis membranacea
CCATGAGCCAATCAGAACACAGAACACAACTCCATGAGCCAATCAGAACACAACCCCATGAGCCAATCAGAACACAACCCCATGAGCCAATCAGAACACAACCCCATGAGCCAATCAGAACACAGAACCGCCCAGGTTCTTATGAGTGAAATGGACACTGTGGATAACTGTTGGTAATATTATATATTAAGTAGTAATATATCTATTATAAATCAGATGTTGCTGCAACTGGTTATGGTGATAATCTAATCTAAACCTGTAACGGGCCATGTGATTGAGGTAAGAGCGAGTGTATATACATTTACACTTGGTAGTAAAAGGTAAAATGCATCTTAGGTGATCTGATTACAAGTGGACAGCGCTAAATACAAGTGTAAACGACCACCAAGACGCATTCACTCAGCCTACTTGCCGAGGTGGTCCGGGCCGCTTCGACCACATACTTTTTGCAGTGTAAATACAACCTGATGCGTCTCCGACAAGAACGTAACATGTAAATACGTCACTAATACAGGACGAGGTGGTTGTAAAAATTAAAAAATGGAGAGCGGCATTGATGTTCGTGGTTGGAGTGGTAGAACATAATGAAAGTATGCTGCAGGTTTAACGTTTTTAACATAATCATGTGCGGGGACCTTTGACCTTCTAGTGGAAGTGACGTAAGCAGCAACGAAATCTGAACACAATTGGTCAGCTGGACACCTTGAACACGCAAGATAGACAAAGGAGTAAATGTTTATTTGTGACCTGATCACCTTAGACGTGTTTTAAAATCAAGTGTAAACAGGGACAGTGTTTGCATTTTGGGCGAGGGTTTTCTGCAAGTGTTATCTCATGAATTTGAATAGGATGTTAGCTAACAGTGAGATGAAGAGATCAGGAAACCGGAGATGTGTGAGAAAAGCTTCACGTTATAGTATGTCCTGGGGGGAGGTAAACAGCAGACTCACATCACAGTAGTTTTGAAGTAAATATATGTGTTTTGGAAACACATAATTGCTGTGGGATAATTCTCTTTACTGCATGCAATCATGGTGTGAATCACTTGACACTTATGTTGCAAAAAAATTTTCTAATAGCACCTCCTGACTATAAATTGTGCTTCGTAATGTGTGTTTCCGCGCTAACATTAATTACATTAAGTAATGAAGAAAATACAATTCAGCTCACTGACCTCCACATCATAATCAAACAATTAAAATATCAGGCTTATATTATTCAAATGTGTACAATAATATTCTGGGTGTTTATTGTTGCCTTAAAGATTTTTTTAGTTCCAGAGCTTTACAACTACTGTACAACAACAGATTAGGCCAAACTTTTAAAGTTTAAATTATTCAGCACAACTTGTATTTAGATAAAACCCATTCAATTGAGCAGTCAAACAGGTTAATAACTACACTACATGGACACCATCACACCCGTGTACAGTTCTTCCCCAGATTGTTGCCACAAAGTTGTAAGCACAGTTTCCTAGAATGTCTTTATATGTTGTAGGATAAAAATTACCTCCACTGGAACCAAAGGGCCCCAAGCCTGTTTCTCCATTACAAAGCCCCGGCACAATGTGAGGTCCGTGAAGACATGGTTTGCCAAAGTTGATGTGGAAGAACTCGAAATTGCCGAAGCCCTGATCTCAAGCCCACTGAAAAACTGGATGAACTGGAAAGAACTGATGAACTGGAATGAACTGGGCACATCACTGCCTGACCTCACTAATGCTCTTGTGGCTTAATGAGTGAATCCTCACACACTGCAAAATCTAGTCAAGTCAAGTCAAATTTATTTATAAAGCACGTTTTAAACAATCAACGTTGAGCCAAAGTGATGTACAATGGAGCATAAACGCAGAACACAAATACAGCGTAACAAATACAAATTACTAAAAAGCAACAGTAAAAGTGCAACACACAATGAAAACCTGAAGTGAAGAAATAGGTCTTTAGAGTTTAGAGTTTAGAAGAAGAATTAATGTGAAATGGCAACTCATTCCAAAGCCTTGGGGCAACAACAAAAAAAGTTCTGTCACCCCTACACTTCAGCCGAGATCTAGGAACAGCGAGAAGTAGTTGTTTAGATGACCTCTGTGTGAAGTGAGGATGAAGGAGCTTGCAGAACTATTTTGATATATCATATATCACTTGAGGGACTCTAGTACAGGTGAGATATGATGCTGTTTTAGTACCAGTTCAAAATCTAGCTGCATCGTTTTGAACAGGTTGAAGACGTGACGGAGCAGTTTGGGTCAAACCCACATATAAGGAGTTACAATAGTCTAGCAAAAGTAGGAATGACTATTTCCAATTGCTTTTGTGAAATAAAAGACTTGACTTTTGAAATTTGCCTAAATTGTTAAAAACTAGATCTTACTACCATGGAAATTTGTTTATCAAAACTTAATGGCAAGTCAAAAAAGACACCCAGATTCCTGACATCATTTTGCATTGTTGTTGATAAGGAGCCTAATTGAGTGTTGATTTTCACAGTAGATGAGGTCTACTTTGACTTCTGTTTTATTTGCATTTAATCGAAGGAAGGTTTTAGCCATCCATAGATTAATATCATCAAGGCACCCCTTCAGCTTTTTTACCGTAAAGAGATGTCAGGTTTCACCGGGAGATATAATTTGGTACCATCAGCGCAACAATGGTAAGTGACATGTTTCTGAGAAACGGTCCACAAATGGAGCAAGGACAAGGCAAATATAAGAGGGGCCAAAATGGAGCCTTGTGGTACACCTTGTAACAGAGATGCTCAATGAGAAAAATTGCTATCTATATTAACTGACATATATGGTCCTGTAAGGTAGGATTCAAATAATGTCAATGCAAGGCCTTGGATGTCAACTTCATGCTTGAATTGTTTTAATAGACCACAATCAACCGTGTAAAACACAGCACCAAGATCCAATAAAACTAGGATTGCATTAGAGCCCGTATCCAAGATTAACAAAATATCATTGGTCACCTTCACTTTCACTTAAACAGATTATGTACTTTGGAGTTTTTTAAAACCTGATTGAAATACATCACCTAGGATATTATCCTCTAAATATGAAATTAATTGCACTAATTGAGACCACCTTTTTCATGATTCTGGGCAGGAAGGGGAGCTTAGATATACTCCTACAGTATAGTTGCAAGAACCGCAGGATCAAGAGTGGACTTCTTCAAGCATTGGCTGAACAATTGCATGTAGGAAACTGTTAAGCATTATACCAGATTTTACAATGCTATTATTATTAATGATCAAAATAATTGGACTACTGATTCTTAAAGTCTCTTTGAACAGAAGTGAGGGTAAAACATCCAGCGAATAATTAGAGGATTTCATATGCAGGACTATATCAGTTCATTGAGAAACAGACACAGGTTGAAAACAAGTGAGAACTCTGAGCATTGGCTTAATGGCTTTCACCTGGTTATCATCACATGGTTGAATAATACTGGAACGACATATGTTAATTTTGTTCATAAAAAAAATTAAGAAATCGCTCACAGGTCTGAGATGTACTCTCAGGAAATCCACTGACAGGTGGGTTTAAGAAAATGTTTATAGTGCTAAAATTAGGTCTAGGTCTAGAAGCAGCATTAGCAATTAAAACAAATTAAAAAATTTTTTTGGGTCTTGATAGCACTTCAGCTGTGTTATGAAAATTTCATAAGAAACCTGGAGTTTGCCCCCGGCCTGCCGGCATTTCTTCTTGAGAATTCCTGGTATCCCTTAACCAGGACTGAACATTGCCATGGCTCTTTTTAATTTTAAAGGTGCAGTCAGATCCAATATAGCCTTACAAGTAGAATCTAAGAGCTTTAACAGATCATGAATATCAGAACAGAGTGAAAGAGCACCAAAATTAGGTAGGAGAGCACCAATTTGATAGGAGAGCACCAAAATTTAGTATTACAGAGAACTGCATAGTGATCAGAAATTCCAGAATCAAAACTCCAGGTTATCTACATGGAGGCCAAGTATAAGAACCAAGTCCAACATATGACCTCTCTGATGAGTAGGACTTGAGACTAACTGCACAAAGTTAAACGAGTTCACAAGACTAAGAAATTCTGTAACCAGGGGATTTAACAGACAGCAGACATGAATATTTAAATCTCCTAAGATTAGCAGTCTATCAGAAAATGACACAATAAAAGATAAAAACTCACAGAGAACTCACTGACAAGATCCTTATTATATCCAAGAGGTCCAGGACCATGGCACACAATACAGGATTGGTAAGCTCAATTTTATATCTCAAACCTGCAAAGCTAACTACAGATACAAGTCTACATTTGAAACAAAATGAAAAACAGCCAATAGCCCTTTTTCATGACCAGCAGTTCTAGGAGAGCTAAGAAAATTACAGTTAGGAGGAGAAAATCACAGAGAGAAACTGAATTGCCAATCACAGAGAGCACTGAATTGCCAAGTCTAAATAAATAAAAGATTTATTGGCCACATATCGAACATTCATTAAAGCTATCTTCAGGGAACCTTGTATTAGTAACTCACGGTTAGTTAAAAAGGGCCTAATTCCAAGTGAGAATGTCAAAGAACTGATGTTCTCAAGATTAGCTTCTCCACCCCTGGCACTTGATCCGGCAGGATGGTGTCCATGAACAGAACAGATGGTAGGAATCAGGCTTAAGGACAGACATAAAGGGAATTTTCCAGAGCAGCCTCCGACGGGATCTGCAAAGGACATAACGTATAATCCCTAAAGTGGCACAATAATTATATAATCCAGTTCCCAGGAGAGGCCTTGAGTTCAACTTCAACAACTTAGCCTGTGAGTAGACCAAAGCCATAGATATACAAAGGATTAGTTCATAAGCTGAGCAGGAGTTAAGGTGCCATATTCCAAGAACAATTGATATGATGTAAGCAACACTAGCTGCTCTCAGTGCAGCCATCTAGTAATCCTCAGTCGCTCACAGTTGAAGCATGTTGGCCAGCCACAAGGCACAACAGAAAGACAACCGGCCAACCAAGAAACTTGGCGACTTACTCACCGAAATGCGGGGTCAGATCGATGTGTCAAGAGGTTCAAGGGCTCGCACAATCATGAAACAGGTCTTTGAAGGAGAGGACAAAGCAGCAAAAAAAAAATCTCCAAAACATTCAGTGAGTTTCCAAAAGAAAGGCACAAAATTCACAAGTTCCATGTAGTGGAAAGCCTTCCCAGAAGAGTGGAGGCTGTTATAACTGCAGAGGTGGCCGGTGTTGATGCCACAATTTTGGAATGTTCACATATGGGTGTGGTGGTCAGGTGTCCTCATTCTTTTGGCCACACAGTGTATGATCTCAGTAACCACTGCTCTATTGATGCCTTTCTATATCTAAACCCATCTACATATGCATAACCTGAGCAGTTACAGTCAGCCAAACACTGTGAAAAGTGCAGTCTGAGTAGATCAACAAAAACAAATCTATACTGATATGCACATAGTGAGGTTGTAATTTAATTAATCAACTCTTAACCGCTTTTACAAAACTCATGCCCACCTCAGTACATATCCACATATCACTGTTGTCAGCAGGGGAGGGGTTGATTTATTTATAATATATTAAAGACTGGAATAAACCAGTTAGACTATTACACCAGGAGGCTGAGCATACTCTACTGATGGGCTTGAAATTGAGGGTGAGCACATGTGAATGAATGTGAATGAAAGTATTAAATTAATCAGACACCTCCAAGTGAGATCAAAAGGAGATCGGAAAGAGAAGAGAAGAGAAGATTGCTTGAGACGATGTATTTACCAGTGATGTTTTCTGCGTGGCCTGACTGGGGGCAAGTCGTGCCAGACGTGCCTCATAATTAGCTTTTAGTTTCTGGTTCAGACATGAAGCCTCCTCAATAGGTGTTAATTCTCTGTAACATAAAATGAGGTTCTGAGATAAATATTAGGTTGTGAATAAAGTATAATGAATAAAAATGAGTATGTACCACACAGCAGAATGGTCTGTTATTTGTTCTTCTGTTAAGGGGAGAGAAAATGGTAACATGTCTTCTCTTGTGCACATGCATTATTCCCTCAATTTTTATAATAATAATGGGCATTCACTACTTAGTCATTCTTTTAAGGTTCAGTAACTACTATCCCAGGAAAACCCAGCATGAGGTAGGACAAAGACTGAATGGGAAGCCAAACTATCACAGGGCACCACGCACAAACATTCACACCTAGGGGCATGTTTTTGGGAAGTGGGAGGGAACTGAAGAACCCAGAGGAAATCCGGACACAGGGAGAACATGTGAAAAACCACAATGACAGAAACTAGAACTCCGGATTGAACACTTCATATTTTAATACTTAATACAGAAAACCAAGTCTTCTATTACGCAATTTCCCCCTTTTATGAATTGCTGATGCTGTGTGGAAAAAGTAGGGGATGATCTTGATGACATTTGGAAATACACCAAACAACACTTTCTTCACATGCATTCTGCATGGATCCATCCTCTATCACAAACCTGATAGCCAGGACAAATCAATTTCTCAGGTCAACAGCCAGATTAAATATCCCCAGGACAAATCTGTGCAGTGTTATAGGCCATAAAATAAAAAGGTTACACAAAGAAGGGCTCATGCTAATAGTGGAATATGTCCATATCATAGCTTAGAAATATGAATTTTTACTTTCTTCATTCAAGATCCATGCACATACATGAACAGACAGCACATTCCTAAACACACAGGGATTATGCAACTGATGGTATTTTGAACTGTTCTCAGAAAGATTACAAAGGGATAAAAATAAACTATTCAAAAGTACTGCAAAATAGATCATTTTTGTTGACTCCCGAGAATAAATGTACTGAGAAGTTGGGTGCTGAAAAATTCTTGCAAAGATGATTAGACTCAAATTTGAGATAAATAACTAATGGTCTTGTGTAACCTGATAAGTCATGACTATGAAAGTGTTCTTTTTTTTTTTTTTTAGATAATTTCTGTATAGGATTATGGCACGTGTGAAATTAATAAATATTTGGGGTAAGAGTTTAAATTTTTTCATTAATTTATTTTACTTTATTTCACTGTTGTCTGCGTGTTTTGCTCCACATCAATGTATGTTATGTGGCATTTTTATAGACCCTAGAGAAGTAAATTAACATGTTGGATGGTCAGCAGGCCAATACAGGGACTCTGCACTGCAACGATTGTTTAGGGGAACAGTGTTATGAAACAATATAGGACTCACTTTTTGTTGTCTTGTGACTCCACGACTTGTAGTTTATGGAATAGTTCAGGGGGCAGGAAAGGACAGTCTTCCAACTTTCCTTCTGACAGCGCCCTGCAATGTCGAGAGGTCTGCTCAATCGGGCAGAATTTACTTGGGTCCATCACTGCTTTACTGAAAACGCCTAGAAGAAGGGGCACATGAATTTCTGTTTAGTAGCATTCTTCAGCAGTATCAGGGATGAAAACACAATGCTCACCTGATGTTTTAGTACTGGATTGAGCTGTGATCTGTGCAAGTGATCCCTGGACTGTGGTTATAGAAGAATTAGGAACAGGGGTTTCATTTCTCTTTCCTAAAAAGGACTTTACTCTCTCTAAGCACTGCTCAGCCAACTTTACCATTTTCTCCACTTCCACTTCCTCCATCTCTCCCACAGCTGTCAAAGAAAGAATTCAGAGAGGAAATAAAAAAAGGGAAATACACAATTAAATACACTGCAAACTGGTAGAATCTGACAGAAATATGATAAGACTTCAAAGACTAATGAAATACATGTCTGAAACAGTATTAAAGGATCACAGTCAGTGGTGACATAATTGAATTAATAGTGTTTCCACTTGAAATCCCTCCAAACCCACAGTGAGTGTTCAAGTCCTGTCCCTTCCTGCCTGTGAAATTAATGCCCAATGACTTCTTGTCTGTTTGGCTGATAAACAACTACACTGCCGGTGTCCAAAAGCTAATGGAGCAAAGGATATGAGAAGAAGAAAAAGAAGAAAAAAAAGGCAGACTCTTCTTCAATAGTGGCTGAAGCTGAAGGGACAGTTTTATTGATTTTGCTTTAGTAGACTAAAAATGATGCCATTCAAATTCCTTTCTGGAAAAAAAAAATCCCCATTTCATCATCATAACCAACACTGAACCATTTCTTTTATATCTGCCTATATGAATCATATAAACGACTATGTATGAACATGATTCACACGGTATGATTTAAAGGTATAATCAGCAATATACTGTAATATCTTTCTTTTTTTCCATTCATTCACAATAACTTCAGGGACAATGTCTGCCAAAACACTCAGCAGTGAAATTTAGCTAATTAAAAACAAACAAACAAACAAAACAACAGGCAAAACCCCTCCCTTTTTTTCAAAGCCACACCCCCAAAACACACTGCCTGACTGACACACAACTACAGAAGCCTTCTTATCCTGACTGGTTGGATATTGTTGGTCCACATTGTTTGTTTGTTTATTTTGTTCCCTTCTTGTTTTGGGTGCATGAGGCATCTGTTGGTTTTAGAGAACAGAATTTCTGAGCAGATAATATGTCGCTATTTTCCAGAATGCTTGGAGCCAAATGTTAGAAAAAAGTGTTCTGATTGAAATCACCAACCCCCACCTTTAAATGCTGCATCCTGCAGTAAGGCATGAGAGATGTAGTTGATGCTCCTCAAGTATTCACAGTAAGCTTCCTAAAAGAAGAAGAAGAAGAAGAAAGCTTAATAAATAATAACACATGATTATGACAGTGTAAGGGTGACAGACGAATTTGGAAATGTGGCTGGTTCTGACTTTGTTTACTCAAACCATTATGATTCTCATTACTCACAACACACACCAAACAGTTAGTACAGTGGCGGTTATTGTTGCTTTGATGTAACGTTACTATGCAGTAGTATTGAGTACAGTGTTTGCAGTATTATTTGTAGGAGCTCATAGTTACCTTATGTCTGTTACCCGAATCCAGCTGAATAGCCACTTTCACGAGTCGCATAGCATTTTGAAGAGGTCTCAGACTAATGTCACTGACAGGACAGGCCATTGTACATAATTACAACAATGTGAAAATAACAACCCTCGCTCATGCGCGCAACATCCACGTAATTATACGGCCAATGGACCAGCAAATAAACGGTGACCGGAAGCAGCCGTACCAACCAACAAACCCGGAAGTACTCTTTTCAAAATAAAGGTCACCAATGACTCACACTTGAACAAGATATTTAAATGACTGATTTATTTTATTAAATTTAATAAAATAAAAATACAATTAAATGTTATTCTTTTTCTTAACATGTCAGACTAACAAGCCAGACTATGACTAGTGAATTCACATGTCCAGGTTTTTAAGAACCAATGCGAAAAGCTGTTTCTAAAGGTGATTCTGAGCAAAAACAAGATTTAAAAAAAAAAAAGAAAGAAAAAGAAAGAAAGAAAGAAAAAAAAAGTTAAAAGTCAATAAAACATGAGCAAAGTTGTTTGTTGGGTTGCCACTTCATGTAGGAAATTATGATGTTGCCATTTACTTTGTCAGCTAGTTACAGTAATAAGCTTTTGTTTGTGTCATATCTGCTTTTATCTGTCATATCAAAGGCACAGA
This sequence comes from Synodontis membranacea, assembly GCA_025674565.1. NCBI lineage: Eukaryota > Metazoa > Chordata > Actinopteri > Siluriformes > Mochokidae > Synodontis > Synodontis membranacea. The sequence continues at coordinate 26,747,971 of JAOVYU010000042.1, forward strand.
AACTTGGATACAATAAATTAAATTAGAGCGTGCCTTTTTTTTTTTTTTTTAAAGGAAATTGCTTCATGAAAAAAAAGAGGTCATACACTCCCTGTGTCTTGAGGTGAAGTCGATATGGGCACGTTAGAGAGAGAGAGTACAGCATAGAAAGAGTATTATATGTATTAGACTTTGTACTCTTTTCTGATCTTGACCTTTTGGATCTTGAAAGTTGCAGACCAGCAATAGCAATAGTCAACATACTGTAGTCCACATACATGCAGATTAGGTCAACTGTCTACTCCGTATTGCCCACAGGTGTGATTGTGAGTGTACATGGTTGTTTGTCTCTGTGGTTCCCCTTCATCTGAAGTCAACTGCGATTGGCTCCAGCTTCCCCTGCAACCCTGACAGATAAGTGGTATAGATAATGGATGGATGGAGGGGTTATGTTCATAAAATGCCTCTGAATTGAGAGGGGCCTGTTTCCAGTTAAAGCACTCCCTATGTGAAAAAGGTTTGGGAACTCTATAGCAAGTCCAGAAGCCTGGCTTATGAGACTACCTCCATAACAACAAGATGTTTATTGGGGTTGCATGAAAAAAAAAATCCTTCCTGAATGAAGCCCACAAAATGCAGCACATGAACTTCACCGAGCTTTACCTTTACTGAAACTATATATGGAATAGCAAGCTGTGATCAGATGAGATCTACAGTACATTGTCATCCTGGCAATGCACACCTTCTGCATAACTACAACTCTCTCTCTCTCTCTCTCTCTCTCTCTCTCTCTCTTTCCTGGGACCTAAGCTTTGGTAAGCCAGCTATGTGAAAACTCAAAACACCAGAAACACAGCATGAACTATAGTTTTCAGTTTTGATTTTACTGACATTTTTAAAGTCTGCAAAATGAGCACAGGCCACTAAATTATTAATAATGAGTTACCCTTGCCCTGGGTCTTTTGTGTTCTTCTTTTCCCATTAATTTAATTGCTAGTAGTGGGTAAACTGTAATAAAAAAAAAATATGCATGGAAAATTTGAATGATTGTGTGTGATGTTTATTTCATCCAGTCAGTTCTGGATGCCAATGATGCCAAAGATTTTGGATGGCACTGTATATACACCTACACAGTTTGTACAGTTTAATGCATCTTGGATCTTGGCATAGGGGTTGTATGGAAGGCACAAAAGAAACACAGAAGAACACTGTATTGATTTGCAGTGACTGTTCCTTTCAGTTATATACCCATCTTTGTAATCTAATATCATACTATACAAAGGAACACATAGGATATATAGTAGATCTGCCATTTCAAAAGGCATGTCAAGCCAGGTCTTACAATTCAAAAGCTTTCATCCAAATGAAAATCAATACCTTGGCCACGTATACTGTTCATCCCTGATTACAAATGCTCTGTCAATGTTTATCAGATATTTTCCAAAAAAAAAAAAAAAGTATATAGCTTTTTGCAAAATCATTGCAGTACATGCTGCAAAATTACAATACAGAAAATTATTTTTTTTATATATATATATAGATCTCCCAAACCCAGCTGATCATAAGAATTGTGTTTATTAGCAAGTCTGGCCAGGTTATATTTTTAGTTTATGTGTTGAAAAAAAGGAGATTAAAAGGGACAAATCTATCTGCTAATTAAAAAAGGACCATTATTCTGACATGCTGACAGACCAAGAGAGACTAAGGGAAGGTTTTTATTTCTGTTGTTTCAGAAATATGAGGGAGTTTAATGCAGGAGACAGGAGTGAGATAAGAAATCATGAGCCTGTCTTTTGAAACTTACTAAGTGTGCAGATATTGTGAATGAGTCCTGGGACAAGCATTAAGAACAGTCTTTATGATTACAGCAGCATATTGACAAACTTTATTTAGAGTCTGTTGATATATATATGCTTACAAAATATATAACCTTTTGTGTTCTGTATTGCCAGGTTCTGTTTGTTGTTAATATCGCAGCACCACCAGATGGCACTCTTGGAAAAGGAACTGAGAAATATTTGGCACGCATGCTTTGAAATAACCGCAGTGGCATGATGGCATTTGGGTAGGGGTGATATCATCATATGCATATACATTTTATTGTGTTTATTTTACTCTGTCTATTCTGTGATTCATAGACCTATTCAAATTCGAGTGTACCTTCTGGGTAACCTGTATATTCATTTACGGTATATTCAGGTACAGAGTTCCTGTTCTGAAATGCAAATCAAGTGCTTCATCAGATAGTCTGCATTCTGAAACAGTATTTTGTAAATAAAAAGAAAATAACGAGACGGTATTTACATACTGGTGAAATAAAATGCAGAATAGGAATGATAAGACAAATCTAATGTGGTTGCAGTGCTTTTTTAAGCATCAGTTCCTCCCTCAAATCATTTTCAGCACTCCACTTTGAATATCGTATAATTTCTTTTCATATTGCATGGTTGCAGAATTCTGGTATTATAGACACATCACCTAAAACCAGATGTTAAATAGATGTGTTAAATTTTTCTATTTAAAAAAAAGTAAAGTTTTTTTTTTTGCACATTTAGGCAGGTACACAGAATGAGATCAAACTTAAGACAGAGACCAATCTGATTACAGTCTAGTAAAAACTGACTGTCAGTATACCCGCACTGGCAAAGCTACGCCTGCTAGTCTTAAAATCTTTCCTAAGGCTTAATCATCAGGGAGGGTAAATTCAGCTTCAGACATTTGTGTCCATTTTATCATGGCCTTATTAGCTATTAATGGGTTTTCAACACAGTTCAATAACCTCACCCCCATTTCTGACTTGTCAGGCTTTACTGCCTATAACCACAAGTATTAATTACAATTGATTCAATTCATCTTCAAAAGAACCCATCCCTCATCTAAAAATAATTCACAATTACTTTTTGTTCTTTAATCAGAGGAAGTTTTTTATCATTCCTTTGTAAAGGAAATTCTTTAACAAATGAGGATATTTTTGTTTTATGGTTGGATGACCAGGAAACAGGAGAACTTTTCTTTAATGATTCTTTATAGAACACAATCAGGAAATGTAAATATTGGGATTTATAATGGGATTTTAGCTAGATTTTAAGAAGGTGTTCATGTGTGACAGTGTATAGTAATTGGTTTAAATGTTCCTGTGAATAGTATAAGTACAAGTCAAGCTCTGTCTAGGAAACAAATTTGTCCAATACCTAATTTGTGTCATATGAGTTACATTATACAGGCAGCTTCTGAATGTGGATTCAATTAGAAATCCTAACAGTAGGTGTGCCTGCTTTTTAGTCTTTGATGCAAATAAAAGATTCAGCAAGAGCACATCAGCTGTAACCGCTCATTTTCTTTCTTAAAGCAGGTTGCAGAAGACATTTTGACATGTAATTGATGGCTAATTGCTACTCTGTTTCTTTAAAATCATACTCAGACAAAAAACCTCTGACACTTGTCAGGACTGATTGCTAGCTTTTTTCCATGATGACATCACCTGTGATTTTAGTGGCAAGGTCTTAGAAATGACCTTTGACGTCCACAATGAAATGGTTTCCATAGTTTTCTCTGGTTATGCATCTTCTAGAGGTTAGAATTCTTTGCACAGCCATATCAAACATTCATTTCTCCTTTCAATTTATTAAAGCTAGCTTCAGGATGTCACCAATTTGCTTTGTTGATTCTTCAGAACAGTTTGCCCTACAGTCAGACACATATTAGAAGAATGTATAGATGAAATGATGCGAAAGTGTTTACATCCAAATTAGGTGAACAGTGTAGGAATTGCTTTTTTAAAGCCCGAAAGTAGTTGGACAACTGGCTGCTCAGCTGTTCCATAGCCCCATAATTTCCAAAGAGCTGTCATTGCTAGAGGAGCAAGCCATCATTAGACTAAAAAAATTAAACCAAACCCATCAGAGAAATAGCAACAACATTAGGTGTTACGAAGTCAACTATTAGGTGCATTCTTAAAAAGGGTTAAAGTAAGCTCAGGAACACCAAAAGGCCAGTCAAACAATGTAGCACCCCCAGGTTGTAGAGAAGTCTTCACCAGAGTAAATAGAGTTTACCACAAGATGTAAATCAGTCGTAAGTCAGGAAGATCAGATTAGAGTAGGCAAAAGAAGTGAACTGTTCTGCATTGGCCAGACTGCAATTTGAATAATCGCCTGACCTGAATCCAATAGCATACATTTCACTTGCTGATGGAAAAACATCCCAAGAACAAGCAGGAATTGAAGACAGCTGCAGTTAAAACCTGACAGAGAATCACTAGAGTAGAAATCAACTTGTCTGGTAATGTCTGTTGGTTCTTAGAATCCAGGCAGTCATTGACTGCAAAGAATTTGCCACCAAGTAATAAAAACGACAGAAACAATTGTTAGTTTGTCCAACGTCTGGTGTAATTGCAGTCCGTTGCAGGGCACCATGCACACACATTCACACACTCATTCACAGCTCAGGGCAATTTATCTTAGCCAGTCCACATACAGTAATGGCATGTTTTTTGGAGGTGGGTCAAAACCAGAGAACCCAGAGGAAACCCACACATACAGAAGGAGAACATGCTCAGAAACTCAAACAAACAAACAAACAAACAAACAAAATAACCCATGCACAAAACACACAAAAAACACAAAAACAGCCATACACATTTAGTGTGGAAATAATAATAATAAGCCTACACATGGTAATACATTCATGCCACATGTGGAGTATATTGATTTACAGGAGGTTTTTTAATAGAACATGTTGACTTTATGCAGACCATTTTTGCCCATTATTTTGGCTGCACTGTGTAAAATAATTGTCCTACTTTGCCATCATCCAGGTGTTACCCTGACTAATGAGGGCTATAGTTGACATGCTAAGAGCTTGTTTATCCAAAGCATAGTTCTCATTATATTGTAGATAATCCATAAATCCTTAGAAAGTAAGTGTGTGTGTGTGTGTGTGTGTGTGTGTGTGTTCTGAAGTGCAATGATACAGTCATTGGAGAGCGTTGAGATGCCTTATTTGCCTGGATGCAGAGAGAGAGAGAGAGAGAGAGAGAGAGAGAGAGGACAGGCCAGTCAGAAGGATTGGGCGAGAGAGATTTATTACTTTCTGTTAATCCTCTCCACTTTGGTGTGCTGGACTTCCAAGCTCACTCGTTTCCCTCCAGCACCCAGTCCCCAAGTTTTCTTCAAAAGACTTAACAGCGCTTGGCCACTCAAAGCCAGGGGTTGATTAAAAGGACAAGTTACCCACAGAGGGCAGCAGCAGCACACTATAAACACTAACCTATAGTTAGTGAGTGGGTGGAAATATTTAAAATGCATTTGCCCCATCATTTCCCTTTACATCTTCTCCCCCTCTCTCTCAGGAGTGTTCTGGTAGGCAGTTGTAATTAATGGATCAGTATTTACATCAAACTTGCATCCCCACCCCTCTTCCCCTCCATCTCTCCCACCCTCTCACCTGACAGAGGAATGTGTGAAGATTGACAGATCAGCTATTTCTGCTTAACAGCTTTAATTACAGCTAATTTGGCTTGCTGATAGCATTCTCAGCCCTCTCTGTCCATTCCAATTAGAGACAGCATTAGGTTCCTAACATCTTGAATCAGATAAGCCTACTGGGAAGGAAGGGTAAGACAGAGACCACAAAAAACTCCTGTGTCCCCTTATACTTTGGAGAAGTTATGGATATTCTATAATGCACGATGAGCTAGAGTGATTCATCAATCAGGTAAATACCCTTAGCTTGAAGTGGTATAGATTGCACCAAGATAAATCCTTATTCACATTCCGTCTCACTCTATATTTTTCTTTCCTTCTGTCTCTCCAGTAGCAGAGGCAGCTTGTCAATTAGATACCTGCATTAGTGCATCTTGCTGCCACACCACTCATTTCACACTAGTCTTGCTCTTTATTTGACTATGCCGAGATGAAAGCAGTATCCTAATGTCCCTTTAGTGACTCTTAGTGGATAAGAGAAACAGCCAGTTTAATGCTCTAACATATAATGCATTTCAAATCTTTCTAGGTCACTCGGGAAAAACCAAGCATGAGACACACTGGCTCAAATCAGATCTGCTATTTATTATGATATCCAGTCGCCTACCCCAATTATCACTGTTAAAGGAATTCTTTAGCCAAAGAAAGCATTTTTAAACAGACATAATCACAGAATGCTTCATTGCTACAGTATACCCACCAAAAAAAGGACACAAAACTTTTTTTTCTGTCTTCAGTTTACTACCAAATCCATTTTTATGAAAAAAGTCCTCATTATTTTTTTTTTCACTGCACTGAATGAGTCCTCACTGCAATTTTCTACCAAACACTACTGAAAAAAATACTATGAAAATCTGGCAACAGGCATCTCAGTGCAACATTCAAGCATTTTGATTGGCTTGTATTCAGTTTATTTTTTACCAGAAGCCAAAAATATATATATATTTTTTGCCTGTTTTTGCCTGTACTAACCGTCGAATTTGCTTGAAATATAACATTCCACATTAGTGGTTAAGTGCTCGTATGAAAGTAGGCACTCAGGACTTTAAGAATTTGTAGAAGTCTCTCTTATTTACCTAGCTTACTAGATTTAAATGTTATAATTTTCCTATCAAAAAAAGCTTTAGTTTTGCTGTCCGGTTTATATCTGTACCCATGTTATTGTGGAGAGGTGTGAATTGTTTTTCCAGCAGGGGGCTCACACCCCTCCCATTCCCCTTCACTCTGCTTTCCAGCAGCTAAACACAGACTTATACACATAAAAACCCAAAAGTGTCCTGGCTAATCTTATAATAGACTTGTGGTGATAAATTCATTTGTTTACGCTGATTGAAAATGTCATATAAGTCAATTTCGATTCGGCTAGAGGAAGGGGTAATCTCGTCGTCTACAGTCAACTCTAGAATTGTTGGTATCATTTGAAAATGAACAATAAATAAATTCAGTTACGATATTCCATGGACAGTGTATAATTTGTTTTAGCCCATTTTTTTTCCCCAAACATACATGTTTTCTAAGTAGTGCTTACTCTTCTGAAATCAACAGGTCATTATTCCATACCATCATTGGCAAACCACGTCTTCTTGGAGCTTGCTTAATGTGCAGGATCGTTGCCATGCTGGAACAATTTTGGGCTAGGTATGTTAGTTCCAGTGGAGGGAAATCATAAGACTACCACAATCAAAGAGGTATCAGCAGTTTGCGACATGGCCAGCCCAAGCCTTTATGGGGCCCTAAGCATAATTTGATTTGGGGGTCCCCCACCCCTTAGCACCAGCAATGCTATTGATTATTGTAAACGGTATATCATTAACACACCTACTGTAATTCTTACACACCCTTTATTAATTTAAATATCATTATACCCTTGGTTTAAATCCTTATCTGATCCTGTGTCTGATACTGTTCGTCCTCTCTCTAAGGAATTCATAAAAGAGTCTTCTGGAAGACGTTACAGAGCTGTCGCAGCAACTAAGAACATTTATATCAAATGCAATAAGTTTTCTATCATGACTGAAATTGTTATCTGTACTGTGTATGTCTGTTGTATTTAGCGCGAGGCAGCCATGCCACCCAGGGAGTGCCAGGTCTTGCCTGTTCTCGGAAGCTAAGCAGGGGCGGGCCTGGTTTGTACTTGGATGGGAGTCCTCCAGAGAATACCGGGTGCTGTACAAAGGTACAGACCCGAAACAAGTCCCTTGAGTGCGGAACTTGATTTTAGGGAAAAGAAAAAAGTCACATCAGGGTGGTCTAGTACTGTGGTGCGTTTCTAGGCCAACAACTGCTTCGCTGAGAACACTGTGTGTGCTGGTGCATTGTCCTGTTGAAGGAGGAAACCATTTTAAAACAGCTGTGGCTGGTTTCTACTGACCATTTGTCACCAAGTTTTGAAAACGTTTTGTAATAGTGCTGGTTCATTGTTACCCAATGGGAACCCAGTTCTCCATAATTACGCCCTTAATGTCAAAGAACACAACTGAACTTGGACTTGTTTTGTTGAGCTTTTTTCATCCAGCGACTCACATGTTTTTCAGTGTATTGACTCAGTCTCACCACTGCTCAGTCTCATTATTTAATAGCCGCATCATGGACAACATACAAGTGTATTAAAGTAATTGTACATAATGCGTAAGCAATCATTGTTTCCTGTTGAATTGTTGCCCCTGGTAATGGTGATATTCTTGGGATGAACATATGGATTTTTAGATGTTGCCTATTTCCAACATACATGTTCCTTAGCTTTTCACAGAGGGATTGGGGGGGGGGGGGGACATAGTGAAAATAACAGCATCATTAAATAGTAAAAGGCTTCTTGAAAGCACTCTTTTAATGGTGGGAGTATTTAAACTAAATTTCACAAGATCAGTTAATCTACATGTGATTTGGCATGAAATTACACTGTCTCTGGTTATAGCGATTCATTTCTCTGTTTTTAGGTGAAAAGTAGTTGTGATGAATGAATAATTCATTGAGTACGCGATGTTCTTGCTCTGACTGGCCCAGTATGGCCGTACTTTGCTAAACTGCAGAGAGGAAGGTCAGGCTCTTCTGTTTCTGAAGTGTGCGTTCTGCATTACATGTTCTTGATGGCCACAAAACGACTTTTATTTATGAATTTCAAAAGCTTCTAACATGAGAGCTTTTTCTCAGGGCACTTTTGATTACTAATTCAATACTGCCATTCAAAAACACTTTGTCATATTAAATGTTCCTTTGAAAGTGTGCTTGAATGCTTCCTGTAATAAACAGCCAAGGCTGCTGCGTGCTCCTTACAACCTGTCTGGCACTACTTCATAGGCCTAATGCAGCGTTTCTTCAGATAAAATGATGTAATGATTGTAGTCTATTCTTCACATTAAAGACAGAAATGAAGAAAGAGTATCAGTATCTTTCAGAATCTACTATCTTGTATTTTGTCATTTTTAGCAGAGTGAAACCAACCTATTTTGTTTACCACTTCCTATGTAGGAAGTACAGATATACTCATAATAGTGAATATTAATTTTTCCTGTCTAACTCTTTTGGAGCAGGCAAGAGAGGTACTAATTTCCTCACTGGGTAGCCAACCCTCCTACCCTCTTCCAGATCTGTGGGCACCACACTGAGCCTTCCAAGAGAGTGTGTGTCCCTCTGCCAGACTCGGTGAGAAACACTTTCATATAAATGCTAATCCAATTCAATCCATTTAGTCACTAATTCATGCACTTTTCTGATGGTGCAATGGAGAAGAGAAATTAAAAACATGAAGCAAAAAAAAAAAAAAGTTGACCATGTGATCGACAGACAGTCTTAGCTTTTGTTATTTGAAATATGGAAAGAAAGAATCCACAGAAATCTCAAAGGCCTCTGAAAACAGAAAGAACACTTTCAGCTCATTAATGTTAGTTTATTTATTTACTTAATTATCTGTTATCTATATTGCTTATCTGTTAGGGTTGGAGGGGAAGCTGGAGCCAATCCCAGCTGGCATTAGGCAAGAGGTGCAGTATACCCTAGGTAGATGGTCAATCTACTGCAGGGCTAACATAGAGGGACAGACGTAGAGTATCCAGAATCTGCATGTCTTCAGACTGTGGGAAGTCTGCACAGAAGGGCTCCAGTCTGCCACCAAATTTGAACCCTGAACCTTCTCGCTGAGGCGACTGTGCTAACCACTGCACCACTATTATTTAGCTATCTACACAGCAAGTCTTCAGTGTGAACTTTTTAAGAGTTCATTGAGCCCAACTGTAAAAGAGTTAATTCAACACTAGGTGTTATTTCATCACTGGCGATTTTACTGTCTGTCTGTCTGTCTGTCTGTCTGTCTATCTATCTATCTATCTATCTATCTATCTATCTATCTATCTATCTATC
>JAOVYU010000042.1:26811787-26834468 GCA_025674565.1 Synodontis membranacea
TATATATATGCACACACACAATTTTAGTATGTAAAATATTTATGTGATTTACAAAATACTGTAAAATATAGACTCAGATCACTGAGGATGATCTCAGTCATTGCATCCAAAATACCTCCAAATAATAATAATAAAAAAACAACAACAACAACAATAACAACAGCAACAAAAAACAGCTACTAAGTTTAAAAAGTAAATGTCAGTAGTCATAAGACCATTAATCTGGCAAAAACTAAATAAACCTGCTCTTGTTTTTTTCCACTAATCATTAGTGGCACATTGATGTTTTTTACCAATATTGTATTGCAAAGCATTAATCTATTCAGACAGAGTCTTTTCAAAAATTGCTAAAAGTCTAATTATGTAACTAAACATTTTTTTAAATTATAAATATATAATGGAATAACAAAAGAAATGATCATATTGATGACAAAGCATGATGAGAAAACATTACATGTAGTGCTAATTTTAAAAATTACTTTTACTCAAATGTTTGTTTGAGCATGTTTATTAAAAAATATATATATATATTACGTTAATAGCATTTGTTTTGGTATTCAGTACAATCATTCTGTTTAGAAATACATCTGAAACCACGGTGCATTCTAGTGCAGTGTTTCTCAACCAGTTGTCCGTGGACCCCTTGTGGTCCATGGCATAATTACAGGGGGTCTCTGGGATTGCTTTCAAAAATATTTAAAATATGTATAAGTATGTATAAGTATTAAAATATGTTTACGTTTCAGAAAAGCCACAGACTTTATGTTTCTTTTTAATTAACCTACAGGCTTTGTCATGCACATTCAGAATTCTCTCTCAATAACATAGTTGAGCTTGCTCATTCTGGTACATACTCGATCTGTGTTCAATTGTGTTTTTATTTGTGCAAGGTTTGCATGGTATCCAACATTGATGGGTTAATTCAAGAAATGTCCGTTCTGAGTGATAATCAAATTAAGTGTAATGATAGCGATACAATGTGTAATGTACAAAAATGCCACTGCTAATGCTAACTTGAAAGGCAGTCAGAATATCAAATCTATATGATATTGAACTGAAAATGTGTAATATATGACACTTAGTGTATGAAAATGTCTAGTGTAGACTACATATAATAATACATATTATGTGGAGCATAATAGGTTAAGAAACATCATTCTAGTGAATATTCTATGTATAACATACCATACTTCAATCACGGGGTAGAGATGCCGCAAAGTAGAGAGGAAAAAGATTAAAGGCAAATGAAAAAGATTATAATATTATCTCCACTTTTCTGCATAGGGCACTTGAGCTTACAGACTGGTTAGTGTCACCCTGATTGACAGGCGGCTATCCCACGCACCCAAATAGCAGAATGCTTTCTTGGAGTTCTGACCATAGAATAAAAATCATGAAAGCTTTTTATTTTTTATCACACCCACCATCTTTCTTTTTTTTTCCACAATACTCAGGAATGACGCAGATTGGATAGCTTCAAGAAGATTGTTAAGATGCTTCCAGTTTCATAATCATTGAATAGGCTTTTCTCCCTGATGGAATAGTCTGTTACCCTTGATCTGGCATGACTAAAATCCAGGTCAGGGCATACTGAACTGAGCAATCATGCAGTTTCTAGAAAGGACCTCAATTTACCTCAATTTCTGACCTATAATTTTTTATCATGGCTGATTTGTATGATGAGTGGCAAAGAAGATTCCCCTTTGCAAAGAAGCTATCACTGGGTGGTAAAAAAAAAAAAAAAAAAAAAAAAAAAAATGCCCACTTTCACTATGGACAGCATTTGCACTCATACAGCCCATGACCCTGGTTTCTTTGGTATTTGAATTTTCAAGGAGCATACATTACAAAGAATGCATTTTGTGAGGAATGGCATCTACTGGAAATGAACTAAGAGGATTCTGCACTTCAAACGTTGTCGAAAATAGCAAGAGTTGGACATATTTCTGCATATTTAGCAGTTTGCTCATCCTCTGCAGTTTGCAGCAAGTAAATTACAGAAAAAAGTCTAAACTGTTAAGTTTAAGACTGCTATCCCAGTCTTCTCAGACGATCAGCCACAGGAATCGAAAGCAGATTGCATTGCCTGAGCTGATTACTGGGTTGAGTTACGTGCGTAAAGTGCGTAGCTAATGCCTAAACTGTGCACAATCTAAAACATGGTAATGTCTTGTTTAACCGTTATTTGAATGCAATTTTAATCTGACTTTTAATTCAATTCATATTATTTTTATGTTAAGAACATTTTTAAGAATGAGGAGCTCACACCGCACCAGCACTCTTTGCTCCATATCCTTTAACTACTCTAGCTATCACTACAAGGGGAAATTAACGCTGGTAGCTTCTATCACTATTTTTCATTTTTTGAACATAACCAGGCAAGGAACTAGGAACAAAAAGAGGCAGGGTACAAATTTGGCAGATCACTAATCTATTATAATGCTGGCTCATGTGCGGCACAACAGAAAATGGTCCACCCTATGGTTCACCCTATCATCGGAAGCAGGCTGTGCTCCCTGGGTGGCATGCTCTGCACTAGCCAAATGCTGGCATCCATGAGCTCTTGTATATGGAAGAGTGTAGATAGCAGGCAAGGCTTTAGGGACAAAACAAGAATCCCCCACAGAATCACAAGATGTCCGAGCCAGACTCCATTTCCCATCATACACAGCCATGTTCTTGTTCAAGGCGACCTGATATTGATTGCACTCATCTGAACTCAATCAAGCACTCACATAAATAACCCGAACTCACACATAGTTATTGCGATGTTTAGGGATTAGTTTACTCATGATGATTCAGAGCTTTATGGATTGTGCACGCACTTTTGTGGTTATGATCGTATTCTAGTTCATCTGTTTTTTGATTCTGGTTTTGCTCTTCCGGGTCTTGTATGTTCTGACTCTATTTGTAACCTGTTGCCATAAATCCTATCTGCATTTACAGCCATCTCTGCTACCTGACTGTTTACAATGGTGCCTTGTCCAGCAGCAAAAGCACTTTATTAAGGGGATCTAAAACAAAGACAGGAAAAAGGGAAAGAGAAAAATCTCAACAAAACTTGAAAACCAGACAGAAATAAAGAATGTAGTACAACATAGTAACTTTTTTTTTTTTTTTTTTTTTTTTTTTTTTTTTTACATTTAAGTCCTTACTTAGAACAAAAACAGGTACATCATTCAGTACCATCTAAAATGAGCAGTAACTAGTATTTCTGCAGTCCTTGTAATCTCTTGCATGCTACAGTATCTGAAATGGACATGAATGCAAAACACAGTATTAACATACATGGCTGAGAAGATGCTTATGTTGGGATGAGCTTTTGTGGCTCGGCTCCAGTGTGTATCATCTTTGCCACAACAACGGAAAAAAAAAAGAGATCACAAAAATAAACTGTCACAAAACATGAAACGCTTTAATTTGTTATAAAGGGTTTTTTTTTTGTAAGCACACTGTGTTATATCTAAACATGCAAATACTGAGCTAGATGTAGAGATGACAACAACGTCTTTGCTGTTCTACATCCACACAGGTCACGAAGGTGAGGATAGGATTTATTAAGTGACATCAGTCTGATGCAACCATTCTCTCTTTGTTCCTCTCTCTCTCTCTCTCTCTCTCTCTCTCTTTCTCTCTCTCTCTCTCTCTCTCTCTCTCTGCATGCAGCCACAAAGAGACCTGAGACTTCCTGAGACACAATTACACACTAATGCAGAGCTTCAGTCATTGCTATTTGTATTGCTTCTTCATAAGGTCAGCACAAGGTTTATTCAATACAGTGTTTAATCACTTCAGTGCCATCCTCTTCATACACTTCATTCTCCTTTGATATTTGTTTATAATTCAGAAATATAGTCTAGTAATATTCTATTCACTAGTTGATGGTGCGTGCTCATTTTCTTGGCATGGTTATGTCTCTCCGTTGTCCCTACATATGAGAGGTTCTCAAAGTTCGCATAGAGACGGCATCTGTCATTTTCATTTTTTTTTTTTCACTTTAATTTATTACAGTGATGGAAATCAAAACCCGTTATTACCGAAGTCATTATATTTATTATTAGGTTTGCAAAGTTATTAGCCTTTTTGACTGGTCCCATTAATTGAATGGGGTTAATCACTACCTCAGTAACTCAGAAAAACAACTTGGACTTAATGTGTCCTGTCAGTGGAATGTGTCGGAATAAAAAGTTGCATTTAATAGCCAATATGTTATTGTACACATTTAAATTGTGTTTGGAGGGGGCCTGTGATATGCATTTTGCGGTTAAATGGGTCTCTGGGTGCAAAAAAATTTCAGAAACTTTGCACTACTGTAGACACTGACATCAAATGATTTTTCTTTCTGACCTGTGATCAGTCTTAATATAACTCTTTTCTCCAGCAATTAATTGTGCCTGTACATCTGAAGGTAGGACAGTTCCACTGTTGATAATTTTGGTGAACAAAGCTCGCGTCTCAAAATCACTGACTTTTCTTTTAACGCGCTTTTTCAAATTGTTCTGTAAAAAAAAAATGTAGTTCATATTTAATACCACTTTGAGACCGCGCTTTTGAGATATACTGTTAAAATGAATTGTAATGCAACCTAAAACGTGTCTTGGTTTTACATTTCAAGGTCGGAAGCTTTAAGAACAGTTTAATCCTCTTTGTCTTCATTTTTTCTTAATGCATTTTTTCTACTTATGGTTAGAAACTTTTAGATGGCTGTATTAGAGATTTTCTTTTCCATAATGATGCCTTTGGTGCATGTACCATGTACCAAGTTCATACGCTGAGCTTTCTTGTGCTCTATTATCCATCACCTATTTATTAGCTTTCCATTCCTACATACCTTTCTCAAGTGAACGTCTGCTTCTTTTCAGTATAGAAGAAAAAAGTCACAGCATGAGGTCTGGCTTTTTACAGTTCCACCAAGTGCACCATTATCTTCTCCCTGTGGCCTGATTGTATAAAGATAAATATAGGGAAATCAGTAATATCCTTTATCATCAATCTGTCAGCCACTTCTCTCCATACGTCATGTATGGTCAGTGCCATTGTAAAAATGGTTTTAGATATATTTAAATGAACAATAAACCTCATAAAAGGGTATTCTGGTATAGGTAAGGTGTTGTAAAAAATTTTTTTTCTTATAATAGTAGCATGTCTCAAGGTGTTTCATTATTCTTATTCCACATAAGATTGACAGGCTGTCAATTGATTGATGGTTTAAATGAGAACCACATGTTACGTCTTCTTCTTTTCGGGTGCTCTCTGTTTGGGGTATAGAAGCTCGTGTTACTAAATGAATTCAATTGAAATGTATATTTTAGCTTTTCCCTCACTTTTGTGCTTTCTACCCGACAAAACGTATCCAATCCAAAATGTAAAACCTATTCATACTTTCATTTTACTTTTAATCATTGAAGTCCTTTGTTTAACCGTCCAGATTTAACTTTAACTGCAATCATGTTGCACGGGCAATTTGCACTACAGCTGTCTACAAATTGCTTAAATGTACACATGCACATGCCCAGCTCCCTCAGAGCACTGCATGAGGATGTGTATGACATTGTGTATTTTTTGCTTTGCTTTCAGCATCTCCTTCAAATCCAGCAGGTCTGTGTGCTGTATTCCTTACCCCCTGGCACCTGGATCCAGAATGAAAGAACCCATACATCCAATCATCAAACATATATGATGGGAGAGGGAAAGGAGATTAGCAGTAAATGATATTTTCATGGACGGCCATAATTCAGGCTGCATTTGCCCGTATTTGAATAAACACTATAAATTCAGGTGGCGGCAGCTCTTTTCTGGCAGTAATAAAATGTGAAATGAATTGTGGGGAGGTTTTAATGTGCAGCGTGTCTGATGTAGACTGATAGGCATCTGCTGAGGGCATAGGGATGGGGGGATTGGTGAGGAGGGAGGTATTTTGGAGTGTTACTCACTTGCTGATTTCACTCCCTTTTTTTTTTTTTCCTTTGCTGATGGGCACAGGCATCCTAAAAGACTGATAGAGTTGGAGCAAAACATACTGGGCTCCATCTCAGAGGGGGTTGTTCTTAATGTTCAGGAAGAGAAAAAGAATGAGAGTGAGAAAGAGGGAAAATGCTTTTAAAAACTGCTTTGAACAGTGATACAACATGCTGAATGGTACTTATGTCAATTGAGAAATTGCTTTCTTAGTAATCCTTTAGAAAGTCTCATGTCTGTGTGTGTGTGTGTGTGTATGAAGATGAGCATTGAAGTGAGAAGATGTATGTTGGAGTGTGAGTTGGATATACCATCACTCATTGTGTAAAAGCTGTGTGCTGACCCAAGGAGTGGAGTTGCTTTGCCCTTTTCAGAGTCCGGTGTCATGGACCCAGCATGACCCCATCCATCTATGGTTTTATTTTTACTTACCTGCAAATGAAAGGCCTGGTGTTGCATCTGCAGGGGTGAAAGAGGACAGGTTCTTTAGGTGATTTACAACACACACACACACACACACACACACACACACTGCTCCCCAACACCTGATGCTACCTTTATTAGATTCAGCATGGAGCTCAGGCATACAGCTAGCATATACACTGTCTTTTTCTATGTGTTGTTCATTAATAATGCAGGGTTCAAGTTTTTAACAAAGAGATGACATGAATGTGTCTGGTTTTTAGACAAATGTAGATCAGGTTGGTGCCAGAGTGTGGGATTCCAAGCTGCTCCTACAGGTCAAACTTCTGGCCTATGTTTCACAGAGCACACCACAGCCCTTGAACATGGCCACTGCAGATTGTGCACACCTGCTTTAAGTTTGTGTCATGATTAGTTCCTGGAAAAAAGCCTTATTTTTAGGGTGTTTCTTTGTCTCGCCTTTTACACATTATTACCCACACCGTTTGCTCATGCTCTTGATTCTCCATTGCTGTCTTGTCCGGGCTCATGCTTAGTTAATCTATGATTTTGCAGTCTGCATTTACATCTGCCTCTAGTATGCCCTTCTCTGATAGAATGTGAGATTGGATTTTTCATTGCTTGCAGGTCCAGAGAGAGATTAACTGGAATGAGTCCTGTCTGGATCAGCTCTTGACTTGGCTCGCCCAAAGAAATTTTTTGGGGGGTCGGTGGAGGGTACGGGTATGACCAGAGTGTTGGCTAAAGTTAAGTGGCCAAACTGGCATCTCAATGCTCTTAATCATCACCTAAAAGAGAAAAAAAGATGGAGGATATGGCTGAGATGGTTAAGAAGGAAATGCCCAGGACATGGACAGATGGGCTGGTGCCTCACACCATACCATTCCAGAGCCGAGGAGTGGTCTCCAATGCCAAGCCCATCAGACATGAATCTACCAGGATGGCCACCCCTTCAAAATGCCTTGCCATCCCAGCTGCCACTCTAGGACAATCTAATTCAAAAATATATAAACGGAAAGTTGTGGCTAGTCAGAAATTTGCAATTGTGAAAGTCCAGCATCCAAGATCAAGTGAAAGCAGAAAGAGATGATGCTCCTACTCCCAACACGAGCTGTTCACATGCATACTGATTAAAAGTTTGTCATAGTTGAAGCGGATTAGTGTTCACTTCAGTTAGGTAGCAAGCAAACTAATTAACACCATCTACCTAGGTGAGAAGTTGTGAGGCTGGGAAGGAGATGTGGGATAGAGTGTCAAAAACAGATTTTATTCAAATAAAATAAGAAACAGTCTTGCATGGATCATTTTATAACACCGATTTCACCCAACTGCCACTAGCTGTGTCCTTGCAGCAGGCAGCAGCTCCCTCTGTTTTCTCCTGCTGGCCCCAGCAGCTTTCTATGTACAGCTTCTCCCTTTCACTGCTGCACTGGTTATCTTTGTTTTGGCGACACTAAATGTGAGGTTTCACAGAGTTTAAGTGACAGTTAATGATTGTTGTTTTTATTTGTACTTTTCTACTAGGGAAGCCAATTTAATCTCTTAAAGAAAGCTCGGATTGATGGAATTACCGATCGCTTTGAATCTTATTTCAGAAATCTGCTGGGAAGTATTGAGGCGAACACAGGAGGTTAAAACAGGCAGTAGGTGAAAAACAACACACATTCACTCAAACTCTCCACAACATTCAGTGTCAAGTTCTATAACATTATTCAGAATTAATTGAGTTTAAGAAAGGTAGTGCAAGAATGCAAAAGGACTTTCAGAAACAGGTTCTTCCTAAGGGCCATTGCACAACTGAACACTGATCCCAACAACACAATGATTAAATTGTTTAATTGTGTAATTAAACACAACTGTTTTATTGTGTAACGTGTCAGTTACATGTACGGAAATCAATCCTTCATGCAATATTTATCATTATTATAGTCTTGTGCTTTTGTGCTTGGATTTATTGTTTCTGTAATTTTCATTTAATTTTTTTATTGAAGTATTTTTGTCTTTTTTGTAACTTTTTTTAAGGTATCCACTTGAATTTTGTTGTCTGAATAGCTAAAAATATAAACTTTTGAATATCTGAATCCTTTAAATTGTTGTTTTATTTATTTGGAGAGCAAAGAATATGCCTGTGAAATGAGTGAAGCCTTAAATATAGGTCTTGTTTCCAATAATCTGGTTTCCCTTTTTTGTGAACTATATAAAAACCATGATCTCCTTAGATCAGACATATTGACTCTTTTGATTGATTATTTTGATTCTTGTGTTCTTGCCCTTCAGATAAGCTGAGATTTTTTAGTTTGAGTGCTTGAAAGAATACTGACACAAGCCTTTTCAGAATTTGGATAATAAACTGTAGGATGTAATTTAGATTTCAGAGTTGTGTTAGTCAGTGCATCATGCCTTCCTGTTTTGTACAAACTGCATTACCGGCTTTGAACATCTTTTTGCCTGGGGTCCTGATGTGAGTTTTTATAACAAAATCATAAGTGACAGCTGTATCTGCTGATAGAAATCCCTGTTCATATCAGAATTGCAAACGTGTGTTTGCCTCAATTTATTCCACATTAGTGTTTGTTTTTCATCCTGAATAGATACTACTGCATGCTGTTTTCTGACCAGAAATGCTGTTCCTGCTTAAGCATATGAATATTTCATGCAATGTTTCAAGATTTGTTTAATGTTCCAGATAAAAAGATTACAAACTCTATTTCAAGGCATCAAGAAGCTTTTTGATTAAATAAACCTGTTTTGTTTCTCATGTGACAAGCAAATGAGTTAAATGTTATATGCTGCACAGTCCCACAAATTGCTGTCATATAAGGAATAAAACATGACAGGTCATGCTGTTTTTGGGGGGAAAAAAATAAAAATCAAATCCAGAATGGGGTGGTCTGATGTGGCCTGCTCTTTCCACCCAGGTGTGGGTTATTTTTCACTTCAGCATGTCCTGAAGCATTTTATTCCTGTTTTACCACAGGTTAAAAATTGTAATTAATTAATGAACAATATATCATCTGCCTTAATGTCTGCATCAATACCTTTTGATCCGATTTGAGAATTCTATACTATTGTAGTATAAGATGATTTATTTTACTGTTAGTGATGCAGTTTAAATCTATACTGATCTGGATGAAAGTCAAAATTAAAACTTAGACTTTCTATTAAAACATGAAAGGCGTTTGCCCTACCATTAGTTTAAATCCTGGTGATGCCATAGCCATCATGGCCAGGCACTCAAACAGAAAACTCCAGCTGATAGGGTTGCACAATTCAGTATAGTCCCAAGTGCTGGAAATTTGGGGAGAAGATGGGCATCCAGTATAAAACCTGTGCCAAATCTATCATGATGATAACCAATGATGATAACCAATGATCTGCTGTGGCAAAGGGAGGATGGATGGATGGATGGATGAATGGATGGACTCTTGCTGAAGAAAAAACTAAAGGCTAAAAACATCACTATGAGCCCATAACTCTGAGAATTTAGTGCATAGTGGGCTATTGCAATTAAATTTACGTTTACAGCATTTAGCAGACACCATTATTCAGTGCGACTTACACAAGTGTCTGCAGTTTTCCTGCACTGTTGGCACTAGTCAGCCTTGATAACCAGTTAGCATGGCATGTGACCTCAGAGATATCATCCACAGTGGAGCTGTAAGAGGACGTGCACCAGAGAAGGCGCTGAGTGCCTCAGTACAGAGAATTTAAATCCCAGGACTGCCACATGAGGCCCCTTTATCCAAGGCTCCTAACTCTCAGCCACTCAGCTGGATATTTGGAGTGTATCCTGTCTCTTTGCATAAAAGCCTTTTTTTAATCATCAATAATTTTGCACAATCATTTTCATTCGCTGTATTTTTCATGTTCCCTTTCTGCCACATGTTTCATTTTCTCAAAGAACACTTTTTTCTTTTCTTTTTTTTTTTTTGAAGCTAGCAAGCACAGGCCTTCCACATTGGAGCTGCCAAAAATCATCTCCTGAAAGCTTTGACTAAAGTATGTTTAACATTCCATATGGCCATGGCGAACATTCAGCTTGTTACGTCTGCCAAGTGCTAGCATTAAAATGCATTCATTCTTCCTTCATTGTTAGTAGAGCTTAATTCGTAATTGCGGCATTAGAAGTGAACATCCAGACACAAGACAGGGCTAGCAAGAATGAGAACAACATAGTTTTATTAACCCAAATGAACCCAAAACTCTGGTATTAGAGCCCATCCGTCCATTGGTGTGAATGAGTGGCAACTCAGTGGCATAATCACAAAGCCCAAGCTAACACTAAAAGTTTGTTCTTCTTAATGAAGCCTGTTGAAAGAGGTCTGGTTATATGAGACTCTATCTTACAGTGCATGAAATTAGATAGGCTTTAGGAGCACAATCACCATTAGTTAGGCATATACTGGGAGCCAAAGTACAGGACAGGGCATGTAATCTTTGGGTCTTAGGCAAGCATAACTTTTTGACGTTAGTTCTTCACACAGGTTGCAGGTGATACAGTAGTATGGTAGAGGCTTATAAATTAGTGATGTCCAATTAGATGTAAATTAGATGCCCAGTGAAGTAAAATGCTGTGACCAGGGCTGGGAGGGTTATTTTAAAAATTACAGTTACTAATTACCTGCTAAAAAAAATTATTAAGTAACCTAATCTAATTACCACAAAATGAAAGTAATGTAAGTGATTACTTTCCGTAACTTTTGGATTACCTCTATAACAAATATATGGATGATGGCAGCATTTTCACAGCTGGAAGGCAGAAAATGCACTAAACAGTGAAGGTGTGGTTACGCTTTTCTGCTTTAAAGACAAAATAATGGTGAAATTTGCCAGTGAATGCATTTTTTTCACCAGAGGCCATGATAATGAACTGGTGACTGTCAGATTAGCTATGGTTTCCTTCCAGTACTGAGTTGTGACATGAGACTTGTGAAGTGTTGTTTGCATGTAGTATATCATTCTTATTTAGGGTTGCGATTATTCTAATAATAATTATTACTCTAATAATAATTATTCTAATAATCGAATCTGTCGATCATTTTTCTTTATTCAATTAGTTTCATTAAAAAAATATTCTATACAAATGATTTATAACATATGCACTTTCATCATTTTAATCAGCACTACATCAGACATTTTTCTTAACTAAGCTTAATTAAATAGCAGTTCACTAATTACAGCATTAATGACATTTATCAGATAATCTGTCACACTATAAAAATATTTTCAGGTGCTCATGTCAACCAAAGGAGACACTCAGACTAACTCAAGGTGATATGTATATCGTTTTCTGTTATTTATCCCTGTTTTAATCACTTACCAAACATTGTGCAACAATGTGTGTCTCTGATGCTCGATTCATTTTGTTTGCTGTGTGTGTGTGTGTGTGCATGAGACGAATTATTTTCACTATGTAGTATCGACTCCAAAGACTTGCAGTTGACTATTAGTTTTCAATGAGGAGATTAGTGAATCGACTCTTTTATGGGATCGACTTGTGAAAGCAGGATGGAGACTTGATGACTTGACACACCAAACATACATACAGTATATTATGCATGTTAAGAATATGCAATCATTTATCAGTGCTACTGGGTCAGAAAAATAGGCTAGTTTTACTTTGTAACTTTTTTACACTAATTGAAACAAATAGCTTCGCTACTTGCTGCCTAACAAAACATAACAAATTTGTTATGGATGGTTCAAGCAGGAACAACAGGCTTTTCATTACATTCTCACACACAAATGATAATATTACTCACATTAAAACACAAGTTATGTATGTACTGTAATGGGGCCAGCAGGGTTGTGTACCCTAAGGAATTTCCCTACCATAGAGAAAGCCGTACTGTTTCTGCTCTGCAATTTCACTCAAATATGTTACTTTGAAGTGACGTAGTAATGCATAACGCAGTTTAACTAATAATGAAATTATTGGCAATCATTTGTGTCATCAATTTTTATTGATTTTCTTGATAGGTTGTATCCCTTATGCATTTTAAAATTGTAATCCTGTAAATAATCCACTTTATTACTAAATGTATCGGTAATCTGATTATAGCTTTTTTTCTGTAACTATAAAAGAATACAGTTACCTTTTTTTTGTACCCTAATAATGTGGGGCCATTCCGTGGATTCCGTTACTCCTCAAGCCTGGCTGTCATCCTGTCTCAGTGCTGCATGTCGATGTAGCTTATACAAGCTTATGGTCAGTGAACTGCTGGATGTTTATTTCACACTCTGAAAACAATTTGCTTTTTATTGATTATTGGAGTGGTTTTGATGACAAGTTTGGCCTTTCAGGGTGACTGGTATCCATCCTACTAGGGAAGGTGCCGCACTTGTTTCTTGCAACATAGCTCATAGTCTCAGAACAGGTTTAATTATTCTGTGACAATCTATAGCCAAAGCCATGGACCAGACAAGCTGGCTAAACCGACCATCCAATACAATTATATTGTATATATTGGAGCAATCATGCTAATCTATATAGGAGGAGGCAACATAGCTATTTATGGTGGGCACATTCTTGATTTAATACTAACAGTTGGAAACTATAGTCTCAGTCTGAAGCTGTCTGAATTCATTACCTCATCTCATTTAAAATGTCTCTTAGTCATTGTTAAGTCCCCAATCTAGGGCTTAGGGACATGAACAGAAAGGACGAAACCACAGCAGCAGTGCAGTTTAAAGTATTTATTAATACAAAAAAAATGTTAAATAAATAAACATTAACTAATAAAATAAGAAGTTGTCAACATGCAAAACATATACAAAAAAAGAACAACTACAAAGGCCTCAAGCAGGCCTTCCAAAACCCCAGGCCTCCTCTCCAACTCTCACCCCAAGAGCGCCAGGCATCGACCCAAAGACGGCATAAACAAAAAGACATGGCAGCGGTGACGGCAGCAACAAAAGTGCGTCTCCCTAGGTGCGTCCCCCCCTTTTCATCAGGTGGTGACGTAGGGCTCCCCTTTTATAGGGCACCCAGGAACTAATTAGGCGCCACAGGACCATCTGAAAAATAGACAGACAAAACAAAACACACAAAACATACAAAGCAAAAAAAATAATAACAATAATAATAATAATAACACCCAAGGACATAACAGTCATAATATACTACACACTGCACCATGCTATCACAACAAATGTATAATCATGTCAGCTATTGCACACAGTTTTACTGACAATTTGAAATTGCGTTGTTGAAATTGATTGTTTCACTGTCTGTCTTGTCAACATTCCTCTACACGCTAGATAATGTGGCCCCGCTTAAAAGAAAAATAATTAGAGAGAAATAAACTGACATCCTGATATAGCAATGTGCAATGTAATACAGGTCTCTCAAAAATTAGAACATTAGAATACGGGGTCAAACTAAACTGGTACTATTCCAAATTGATTTGAAGGAAATCCTTCTTAGCTACAGAAGGACTCTTATTGCTGCTAGTTCACCATTCCACCTGTAAAACAATCCTAGATTTTTTTTTTTTTTACAGTAGCAAATATAACTACAAACAAGACATCACAAAAGCATACATACCATCACTATGTAGTAGAAATTAGTTTCTTCTACATTTTTTAAAGTCAAAGTTTATTTCAGTTAAATTCTTTAACTTAAACAGACATTTTGCTATGTAACCATGTAATTGAAAATATATACACATCAGATCAGCAGCTAGAATTCTATACTCACCTCCAAAACACTGAATTCATTTCTTTAAGTTCAGTTAAAAAATTTTATTTTTCCTTGGCACTGGCTATGTACGTACATCCTTTAAACTAGCAATTATCAAACTGGATTAAAAAAACTCAACCTCAACCCTTGTCATCTGTCCAACTATTGACCAATATTAAACTACCCTGTATCTCCAAGAAAATTTGTAGAAAATTTTGCAACATAGCATTTAGGCTTTAACATTCATAGGAATAACATTATGAATCTCAGGATTGAGATGGCACTGGTTAAAGTGGTAAAGTGGTTAAATCAGGTTTGTATCTTGCTTGTGATGCTTGATACCATTAACCATAATATTCTCCTAGATAGGCTAATGTTGGTGTTAAGGGAGCTACTCTGTCCTGGCTCAGTTCTTATATCACTGATCATTATCAGTTTGTATATGTAAAAGGAGACTTCTCTATGCATAGTAAAGATTGGTGTTCCACAAGACTCTGCTCTAGGCCCATTGCTTGTTTCCATATATATGTTATCTCTGGATGCAATCTTTAATAAAAATGCTATAAGCTTTCACTTTTATGTTGATGGCATACTGTTATATGTTTCAGGAATACCAGGTGAGTAACACCAGATTAATAAAATTGAGCAATGTGAAGAGGGGACATTAGACACTGAATGATGAGTAATTTTCTCCTACTCCGTTCTGACAAGGCATAAGTACTTCATCTAGGCAGCAAGAAGCAAGCTTTCTGAGTATGTAATAGTTGGATGGCCTTTCAGTTACATTATGGACAGCAGTAAAAGACCTTGGTATGATTATTGACTCCAGTCTCTCATTTGAAGTTCATGTAGATAATATTTTTAGAGTGGGATTTTTCATCTCAGAAACACTACCAAGATAAGAAATATATCAGAACATGATGAAAAAAAACATAGTCATGCTTTTATTACCTCTAGGTTTGACTATTGCAATGCAATGCTGTTCCAGTTGGTGCATAAACAATCTCCACTTAGTCCAGTATGGAGTAATTACTTATCCACATTGTATTGGCTCCCAGTAAAATTTTGAATTGATTATCAAATACTACTAATGTCCTATAAAGCACTGAATACCTGAGTGCACCTTTGGTCTTTTATGATTCACCACACCTGTTTGGTCAAAGGCTACAGCTTTCTTTTACAACACACCACAGTTATAGAACTGCCTTCCAATTAGTGTTTGGGACTCAAACCCAGTCTTAGTCTTTAAGTGTAGGCAGAAAACCTATTTGTTTGCTCAAGCATTTTGGTAATAGATTTTCTTTTAGGTAATGGTGCAAATCTGCACATAGAGTGTTTTGGAAAACTGGGATGTTTGGAAATATTACAAGGCAAGATCATACCTAAAATCAGTGTTTCCCCCTCCCCTCCCCTCCCCTCTCTCTCTCTCTCTCTCTCTCTCTCTCTCTCTCTCCTTCTACCTTTACACATTACTCCTTCTACCTGATACCAGTAATCCTTACTCCTTCTGCACTCTGGACCTTCCTGATCCATTCTAATGCTCTATTTCTGCATGAAGCCACTTTCCTGCTGCTGAGAATGGCCCCACATGAATAGCCTAAAGATCACTGTGAGATTCCTGTGGATGGTGCAACATGGCAACTAATTCTTACTTCTTCTCACCTGGATAGACTATAGACTGCACTTGCCAAAAGTTCATGCTCAAGTCTCGATCACTGAACAGTCGATAAATTTACTTTGATACTATAGACTTAAAGTTAAAACTCTAAAGAAATCAGAAATGACTTCTCTCAAGGTTTCTTCCTTATGTCATCTCAGGGAGTTTTTCCTTACTACCATCGCCTCTTGTTCATTAGAAATCAGTTTAATCTATATTTCTGGATTTCTCTATAGCTGCGTTCTTACAATATCCACTGTTAAAAGAGCTAAAGAAATAAAAATTGAATCTTATCAAAAAGGGCTGCATCAATTAAACGAATCAATGTATATGTCTCAGAGTTCTCCTTTTCTGTAAAAAAAACAAACAAACTAATATTAATAAATAAATCTTCATGCTATATGATGCAAGCATGTGATCTAAATCAATTTGATCAGTTAATGTAAACACTGAAGCCGAAATGGACTATGAAATTAACTGGATTTGACTCTAATTACAAACAATTACTAATATGAAATGTCCAAGACTAACATCAAAAGAGCCAAGGGATACACAAAACCTCTGCCCTCTTCACAATTCATCTTCCTTCTTACTAAGAAAACCACGTTCATTAATCAGGCCCAGGAGGATGCAATGAATAATAGCTGTGTGAAAACAGCACTGGGACAAAAGGCTGAGAGATTAAATATATTTTTATTTTTTTATATAGAATATATAGAAAGGATAGATGTGCTTAAAAGGACCTTCCTTGGAATGTCCTTAAGTTTTAAGAATTTACAGCCATCTGTAGCAGGTAGATAAGAAGGTCAAATTGATTGTGCTCTCTGTCAGTCAAAGTGACACTAGCCAATTGGGGGTGTCTGTAAGCTCAGGTATGTAGAAGAAGGTAGAAAATACTTCTCAAAAAGCTGTTCAAAAAAATGCAGTTGGTTGGCTACACTTATCTCAGAGGAAGCATGTGTTAGCCTCCACCACTCCCAAGCTGGTAGCTGTTGCATGGTAGTGGACAGCTGGCTGATTGGGATGGAAGTTGCACGCGAACAAAATTGGGGAGAACATGCAGCGGGGAAAAAGGATACAGTTAAGCATTTAGCATATACAGACTTGAGCACTGGAATAGTGTGATTTTATGTAGGCTATGCATGTATGTTTTCATTCATGCCTTTATTGATTCAGTCTGGTTGGATTGTGAGTTTAGTGTCCAAAGGAGACACTCTCATTTTTATAGCGAGAAGAAGAGATATTACAGAAACGGGGAGGTAGGACGTTTATGTAAACAACCTGAGTTGACCCAGATTTCATCTTACAGCTACTAAGAAATGCTGGTTAAACAAGGACAGGGAGTGGTAAGAAAGAAACATATCCAGCATATCTATAATGAAAACCACTTTCATGACTGAAAGCATTTATTGCAATAGCACCATAAGCAGAACAATAGAAAGAAAAGAAATATTAGTGCTGATTGCACACAGATGGAGCCTGCTATCTCACTGGGGAAGCATTTGAATTGCTGGGGGGAAATGACAGTAAGGTGCTTGTTCGAAATGGTGTATGTGTGCTTTTGTATGTCTGTTTCTGTGTATATGATTGACTGATACTCAGTAAAGATAATATCAATGCCACTGGCCCTTTTGAGTGAAGGTTTAATTGATGCCAAGTGGACTAATTTATCAAAGCTAATAAGAGTGTTTTATAGCTATCAGTATAATTTATCCCTGGCTATAACAATAGTTTATGGCAATCAGGACAGGCTCTGAAGCTGTCTGGCTATGAAGCCATCTGTTAAAACTACCCATTCTTGAACCTAGGAATGTAAATAATGCTTCCAGTGAGCTTGTTTGGAGTTTTTGCACTTAGGCTGTTGATCGCGGTCAGAAAGTTAGCATTTAATGGATTCTGAAGATACATTTTGGGGAGGGGACAATACAATTACCACAGGTTACTTTGCTACCTGTACATTTTTTACTTAAAATAGCTGAGGTCATTATCTTATCCAATGCTGAGCACTTACTTTTGAGTTCGGCTGCAATTTACCTTCAGAAACTGACAGCTTCAAAGGTTTTGGAAACCATTTTACATTATTTCTCAGCCAGCTGTCAACATAGCATGCCCACAATCGGCTGAATTGAAAGCCCTCCATTCTACAGAGGATCTAAACCCCTTCATCACCACCTTATCTCAGCCATTTTCAACAGCAGCGAACTGTAGCAATTTTGCTCCTTTTCTCATCTTCCTTGTTATCTGCAAAGGTCAGACTATGGAGAACGACCATACACTTAATATCAACCACATTATAGAGCTAAGATTTGTAGCAATGATAAAAAAGGCAACCAAGATAAAACTGTAGATTAAAGCCAAGAAGGAAACTCCTTCTATATCTTTATCATATTCTCTTGACATTTGTATAAATAAAGGCTTATTAAAGGATTTTTTTTTATGTTTTGTATTATTATTATTATTATTATTATTATTTTTATTATGGAGGTAATTATACCCTGAGTTTATCCCATCCACGCAAGAACACACACAAGTGAAGTGAGAACAGTGGGCAGTGGGCAGCCACACTGCAGTGCCCAGGGAGCGGTTTGCTCAAGGGCACTTCAGCGGTTTCATGTAGCCATAGAATTTAGCCTAGACTACATACCTTAGACTTGTAAATTCCCATACGTATGTTGTCTCATATCAGGGCAATACACGGCCTTAATAAATTGCAACATTGATGCTTGTGCCATATAGAAAAGATGTACATGTCTTGCTAAAGTCCAATTGCAGCACCCTATAAGCGGTACTCAAGCTTTGTGTAATGCACATCAACAAGGTCAGCTAGACCGCAATCATGCTCTTGTCATCAAATATCCCTCTTTTTATGAGCCTGACAACAGCCTCACTTTTTTTTTTTTTGCAAGAATACTTTACTCATGAAAAAATTGAAGATCTAGGGGAAAATTAGAGACACTTAGAGCCAGAAAATATATGTGTGTTGTCCAGAATGAGAGGGAGGGAAGTAATAAAGTGGATGCAAGTTGTAATAAAGCATCCGACACTTGGGCCATCAATCTCCTCGAATGAGCACAACGCTCAGGAGTTTTCCCTGGCCTGCCTTTGCCTCTGGCAGCACATCACCTGTTTACTCCCAAGGACAAAGCTTGGCTAGTGAGTGACGTCGTCCCCTGGACAACTCTCCTCCTGTGCAGCAGGAATCTTCATCACCACCCAGTGGTTGCTGCTCGATGCTGCATCCTCAGAAGCACTTAGTAGTCAAAGGCACCTTAAAAGTATGCAAATGAGGATTGTGTGGATTTTAATGAATCACTGTACAATATTTTAATTTCATAAGATGGTGGAATTCAAAGGCAGAACATTTCAGAAGGGTATTACAAACATGAATATCTTAACACTCTGACAAGCCCTTGGGGTGGATTGGTACAAGGATACCTGAAGCTGTCCCTTTTTTCTTTTCTTACAATCCATTGTGTCATGCTTGTTTGCTTGTTTTTGTTCCAGCAAATGTATTTAATCAATTGGAATGATTGCTGAGCATGCAGATAAATGATCAGTGAGTGCATGCTCCTGTTCCCGTGAGAGACAAGTTCTACCTTTTTATCGGTTTATGATTGACATTTAAATGTCTTAAAATGATCAACAAACAACATACATGGAAGCAGATGGATTTATGCATCTTGCTTTAAAAGACAAGGTCATTGCTCTGCTAATGGATTTTTAGAAAGTAGGAGGTAGATGGAGAACGCTCACAAGATGAAGGTGTCGTTTTTGCATAAAATACACTAAGCTTGTGGGACAAAATAATGCAGCTCAAGGTTATTCACTGAAGAATGCCCCCATCCACCTCCTCCCCACACATGTTTGTCTTACTATCTCCTACACATAAACTTTAACCCTAACCTTTTCCTCAGTATCTAAAAAGAAAACACTTCAGCTTTTTTATTTTTTAAAGAATAAAAGTTGCATTTAAAAAGAAAAGTTTTCCCCACAAAGGAAAAAAAAAAGCAATGTCAAAATTAAATATTGCAAAACAAATCAAAATAGTCAGATACAGTATTCCTATAATTGAAAGGACATTTGGGCTCCACTAAGCTATATAAAGCATACTTATCAATATATTTAAACTATTTAATTATATCAGCCCTGTAGAAGTATATGTAAATAATAGAGATGCAGAATACAGGCACATGCACGTACACTTAAAACATGGACGGTATGGAGATTATTAATGGTATGAATAGTAGACTTGTAGTCAAGACCGCCTAAACCAAGACCAAGACACTACCAAGACCAGAGGGTATCGAGACCAAGACAAGACCAAGACTAAGACCAAGACAGACCGAGTCAAGACCAAGACAAAGTCAAGACGAGACCAAGACCGAGACTGGAAAAGAAAAGACTCCCTTAACTTTTGTGTTCTGTTGAGGACTGACATGATGGGTACTGACTGGTCCCAAAGTCATCCGACAAAACATCTAACACCTCCAACAACTGTCTAAAGAATTATACTTAATTTGTCGATGAAATTGTAACATCAAATTGAAGATACACAATTATAAACTTGAAACCATGCATCATGTCCCATTGTAGTAGTACTAGCCAAATTACACTGTATAATATCAACTTCCCTGAAATGGATTAGGCCTGTTAAGTCAACACAACGTGATATACAGATGTTATTTAAAAGTCAATGGTCACATTTATTTAGTCAAACAACACCATTTTAAGTAAAATCCTGTAATCAAACAATATAAAGACATGCGCACACATCACATGAATCAAATGCAAACTACAAATACAAAAGTGCACATCAAATTGCACAACAAAAGGGCGCGAAAGGCGAAATAATAATAATGTTGCATTATCGAACGTTACGTTGTGTGTCATGGATACTGTTGGCTCCAAATCTCCAGACCACTATGTCGATCTGAGACAACAAGACCAAGACAGCGAGACCAAGACAAGACCGAGGGATCCGAGACCATGACAAGACCAAGACCAAAGACCGCCGAGACTATGACAAGACCAAGACCACGTAAAAGTGGTCTCGAGACCGGTCCCAAGACCAAGACTGGTCTTGAGACATCCAACTCTAATGAATAGCAGCGTACTTCAGTGTAATTCATTGCAGCCTACTTCTAGGGCAAACACCTGTCTGAACTCTTCATTAACAGAATAACACCTGGTGTATTAGCAGAGACATTTGCAAATAGTAATGAATAGTGTAATCAATGAGGTTGAACATAGCAAGTTTGACACAAAAAGTTCTTGTACAAAAAGGCAAACAGTTTCATATTTTTTTTCTTTTATAAGGTCTACTATTCTTTTATGATATAGCCGGGGCTCGGTAATAGAAATCCAGATTGAGAGACTGAGTATGGTTGGGAGGATTTGTACTTCAGAATATGCAGTGATCTTAAGTAAGAATGAGACAGAGAATGATCAGCATGAGAAAGACATGCCAATTTCCCTTGTAATTTCAGTTTAGTCCAGTGTTGGTGTTTGTTTAAATGTAGAAGAATCTGTTGGTCACTTATGGATCTCTCTCTCTCTCTCACTCTCTCTCTCTCTGTCTCTCTGTCTCTCTCTCTCTCTCTCTCTCACACACACACACACACACACACACACACACACACACACACACACTCTTTCTACTGGTCGTGACCTCAAGTCCCTGATGGTTTTGTGGTTATGCATAAAATAACATTAATCCAGAAGCAGGAACACTCTAATGTGCATGACGGAGCTTTTTCTAAAGTCAATACTCTCTCAGATTGCTTATACTTTGGACATCTGCCCTATCGCTGAATATGCATTTAGTTTACTTGAAATAAATTCATGTCAGTTTAATTAAGCTCCTCTACTGTAGCCCATTATCCTTTTACTGCTACTCCTATAATATGAACTTCATGCCAAATGCTTCTCTTCACTTCTGTTCCTTGGTTATCCTGGAATCCAACTCAGTGTGGTCTTCTTTGGCTGCTTCCTTTAGGGGTCACCACATCAGATCATCAATCTGCATGTTTGATTTGGCACAGGTTTTCCGCCACAAACTTCCCAATTATTATGTCTTGGGACGGGCACTAAGACCGCACTGACTTGTGCACCCCAGTGGCTGGGTAACCATTCACACTCACACCTATGAACAAGTTAGTGTAGCAAGTTACTTTACTTTGACTGCACAATGTATGGTACATATACAATACAGATTCTGGGGGGAGAAAGATAGCAGAGCAAATAAGTTGCCTTTTTCAACACATATTTACTGTACATCACATCCATCTTATCAGTCACTGCTGATGATGTTATGGATTTGTTCATGAGACTCTGAGCCTCAAATAAAGGTAAAATTTAGGGTGTTTTTCACAATCGCCTGACCTAATTGTCACTGATTGGCTGTATGAATCTAGTCTTTGGGCTGGAAAAAATTAGCCCCAGCATTGCTTCTTCAAACCATTCAGTGTATTTTTCACGAGAGTTGGTAGTGCTACTTTATTTGGTTCCAAACTCCAAAATAATCTTTCTGTTCGACATTTGATACAAACAAATTACCTGATGTAGATGCCAAAAATGAAACCTTATATTGATATCTTTTTATCTACTAGTCCTTTTACTGTATAACAGCCACACGAGAGACAAGAGGGAATACACACAGGTATGTTGGTTTTGAAGTGACTTGACTAAACCAATATCTCGACCACGTTTGTATGCAGAAGCATTTCCTCACAACTAAATTGTGTATGTCCAGACTGGGAGGCAAATATGTATTGTAGTCAATGTGGCAGATAAAATGAACAGCCAAGCGATCACTTTGAGTAAATATGTGCAGTACGCAAAAAAGCGTGTTTCAGTTCTCTCTTCTCTTATTGGTTTGGCTCATTTTGAAAAAAGATAGATAGATAGATAGATAGATAGATAGATAGATAGATAGATAGATAGATAGATAGATAGATAGATAG
>JAOVYU010000042.1:26838807-26858433 GCA_025674565.1 Synodontis membranacea
AATAATAATAATAATAATAATAATAATAATAATAATAATAATAATAAAGCACACAGAAGCACAGTAATATCATGGTCAGCAAACCATTTGGTAGTAATGTTGGCAAAGTGCTATAAAATCACAGACAGTGGACCAACCCCAGCATATAACAGGAAATCCCGAATCACTGCGGAAACTTCACACTGGACTTCAAGCACCTTGGATTCTGAGCCTCTCCACTCTTTCTCCAGACATTTCAAAATGAGAGGCAAAATTTCCTTTTATCAGAAAAGAGGACATTGAGCCACTGAGCGACACTTCGTTTCATTTTCTCCTTAGCTCACATAAGTTGCTTCTGATGTTGTTTCTGATTCAGGAGTCACTTGATATTAGGAATGTGACAGTTGTAGCCCCTTTCCATTGCTAGAGTGTGAAAGCAAATGAATGTTGAACCAAACGTCATGTTGTTACCAAAATTAGGCTACAGAAAACGAAAGGTGACCCAGTAGACATCCCAACCAGTCATCATGCCTCACATTTACTGTACACGTACACTCTTAAAGGTTCTACATACAGTATAAACCTATGGCAGAAGGATTGCCTTAATAAAAGGTTTGAAGTAGAAGCTGTTTAATAAGCTAGGAACCTTAACTATTCAGAGAAGCATTATGAAAAGATGTGACTTTTCTTAAAGTCAGTAAAGCATGTTTACTTTACTATTCTTCTTAATGAAGCACAAACACAACAGGCACAATAAAATTAGTGCAGGAATATTTACTCTATATGACAGTGCATATTTGTAGTGCGTTTCTGATTTTATACATATTTTATTAAACATTTTTTATAACATTCAATGCAAACTAAGGTTATTTTGTTCATTACAAGCAAGGAGTTTTCATTAAACCGTTTCACTTATTATATTTTTTGTCAAAATACCATAGCTTTGTATGGCTTTCAAAAAAAAATGGCACCAAGCTGTTTACGAGCCAAATGATTCATGAACTGAGCCAAATGATGACTCAGAGCCAGAATGCCCAACGCAGCTAGAGTACCAAGCTTTGAATTGTATATGAGTGCTGAGTGACTTTCCTTGTTAATTTTTTGAATGGCTTGTAATAATAAGCACTTGCGCCACATGCAAAACAAAGGAAAAAATATGGAGGAAATAGCACTTCTGGATCATTAGTGCACTTATTGTTTTGTACTTTACAGGCATCACCATTGTTAATTAAACTGATTTTCTCAAAACAATACACTTTTGCCTCCTGCGTGAATGTGTTTTATAAAAGGCTTTCCCTTTTCGGATCTCCATAAGCATGTTCGTGTAGGCCAGAGGTTTTCAATATGATCCAGGCTGTAGATTTCCTTCTCGGTTATCCAAGCAGTAGATTTCCTCCTCGGCTAAATACAAGACACAGAAAAGTTGAGGAATGAGATGTGACTCCTGTTTGGCTGGAACGGAATCCTGCAGAGTCCTCTACATCAGGACTTCACAGATAAGCTTGGTCACCCATGATATAGTTTAATTTGTCTTAACCAATTCAAAAGACACCATTTGCATTATCTGTGCAATGTAAACATTGGAGGTTAACAAAGTCTACTCATGGTACATCAATTATACAATGCAGTGCTATGTGATGATAATTCACAAGCTCTTCTCAATGGTACCATGTATAGCACTATTCAGAAGACAGACAGAAACACAAATACAACAATGATTGACATCACAAAATAATAATAATAATAATAATAATAATAATACAATTCAAAATAACACTAAAAAATGTACAAGGCCATTGTTTACTTTTGCATGTGTGTACATGTACAATTCAGATACATGCGCTAGTGAATGTTTTAATGAAAGTCTACCTACAGGTAGTATGTCTGTGACTATGTGCTGTGGCTCTAAGGGTACAGGCTTGTATAATTGGTTGATCTTGTTATAGTACAGGATATAGTTACGGAGTTGCTGATGTAAGTAGGTGATGAGTGGTGCTCAGACAGAATCTAATTCGGCCGTTTCACTTGCCTTGCTGTGCTTTTTACGGTATACAGAGAATATCCTTCTGTCATTGTCTATTTATTTTTGTCTGCTTTGTGATTGTGCTGACTTTTAGGATTCTATATTAAATTTGCTGGCCTGTAATTTTTAGAAAATCTGCAATGTTTACTCCTTGCCCAATTTACCCAGATTTGGTTGTGTAATGTTTAAAAAATATTATAAAAAAAAAATTACTGTCTGTGGCAGAAATTGCTCCAAATTCAGGACCCCAATCCCCCCCCCCCCCTCCCCCCATCCCAGCCCTCCAAATACTTGGAACCCAAGGCTGGTTTAGTGAGTAATACATGATTCTCAGGTGCTATAATTATCATAAACTTAGTTAGTTGAATTAGATGTCTTAATGAATGAAGAAGAAAAAGCTTCTGGTGTTGCAATAGGTTACAATACAAAAACTCATTGGGACCTTCAATAGCTCCATGAGATCTGTGAGTATTGAAACGCTCTAATTAAACCCACAAAGAAATATTTATGCAATAGATAACAGTAACTCAGGTCAACAAAAATGTGCCTCAACCTGGGCTTGTGCAGTGGAATGGCAGTGATGGTCCTCTTTGGAATATTTGTCCTGCAACATCGAATCTCACCTGTCAGATGCCAGCAAGTTTAAAGCAATAAACTTGGTAAATGTGGCTATTACAGGTGTAGGGATCCTTGAATTAAGGCGGTATATCACTGACACACAGCCTGCCAAGGGGTGAGATGCGAAACAGAAGAACTTGTAGCTACATTGTTGCTCTAGTGCAAGACCTTTCAATAATGCGGAAACACAAGACTTACTTGGGAGTAAGTGGGTAAAGATTTGTGCTAGACATACCGGAATGTTTGTTGGGGAAATTGTTAAAATTGAATTTTAACTCTTGCAGGGTTACAGAGTTCTTCAGGGTTATACAGTCACTAGTTATTTTTATATGGGCTACAACAGGGGGCTTTTTGCACTACATTGTCAGCTAAGAACAGGATGTTTGATGTTATAAGGAGTCATTATTTTTTCTCTTAAACTCGCCTTGTGGTTCTTCCAGTAAATTGCCACTGACAATTTCTCGCGCACCAGTCTGTGAAAACTCTATAGGTTGTTGTGCATGAAAATCCCAGGAGATGAGCAGATTCTGAAATCTGCCAGCGAGTGTGCATGTGAGTGTAAGTGTAAGAAATGCTCTAGATGTCTGTCACCATCATCCTGGCAGCATTTAAAAAACTGCCATTTAAGTTCTTTACCATGATCCGTACACTTGTGTGACATGTTCAAAGCCCCGTCTCAGGTTAAACTCAGGTAAAAATAAAGGAAGGAGGATTGCTAAACCCGCATCAGCCGACTGTAACTTTCTAACCTACTATCTTTGAAAATTCTTCACTAAAAGCATCAACTGACTCCTTCTTCTTTTCTTTGTATATTTTGGACTGCTGAGTGTATCTCATTAGAAGACTGTGCATGAGTGTTTAAAATTAGAACCAAGGAACATTTTGCTACTCCAAGCATTATGGAGGCTTTGAATAGCATGGCAGCTTTTGTTTGTGAATGTTTTACTGATCTGTTTTGTGAAAAAGCGTCTCTGTGGTCAGAATTAATTGTTTTGTGACACTGAATTGTGCCTTCTAGCAGAATAAAATACATAAGAGGCTTTTTCTCCTGACTGTGACAAAAAAAAAAAAAATACAGAAGAAATGAAGTCCTTTGGAATTTTTTTTTCATTTACACCTAAAGTAAGCTGATTTTCTTCTAATAAAGTCATGTCAAACATGTCAAAGGAGACTGTACATAAATTCAACACAGATATAGTTATTACATGGTTTTTCATAGACTTGTGATACTGACATAAAATTATTGTCACTTAGAGCATTTCATTGCAGAAAATGATAAGTGGTCAAAATAATAATAATAAAAAAAAAGATGCAGTGTTTGGATGATGCATAGAAACTATGATCTTATTCAAATTTAAACAACACAATTCTAATGTTTGTACGTAGGAAGAGTTCAGAAATCAGTATTGGGTAGAATAAACTTGACATTTAATAACATCTTTCATGCGTCTTGGGGTTCTCTGTACAGCACAATTCTTTCATGTTGCTCTTGGGTGCAAACATGAAATCAGTCAGCTCAGCTTTGTTTGATGGCTTGTGATCAATCCCTCTTCCTCTTGATCACATTCCACTGGTTTTCAATGGGGTTCAGGTCTGGAGATTGGGCTGACCATGACAGGGTCTTGTGGATCTCCATCCACACCTGATTGACCTGGCTGTGTGGAATGGAGCACTGCCCTGCTGAAAAATCCAATCCTCAGAGTTAGGGAACCTTGTCAGAGCAGACGTTTCCTTCCAGGATAACCTTGTACATGGCTTGAGTCATGCATCCTTTACAAGCAAAAATCTGCCCCATTCCAGCCTTGCTGAAGCACCCCCAGATCATTTCTCTGCCAAATTTCACACTGGGTGCGGGACACAGTAGCTTGTAGGCCTCTCCAGATCTCAGTCTAACCATTAGATAACCAGGTGATGAGAAGCTGAAAATTGGACTCATCACAGAAGATGACCTTACTCCTGTCCTGTACTGTTCAATCCTTATGGTCTTTAGCAAACCTCAGCCTGGCTCTTCTTTGCTTCACAATGATGAAGGGCTTTTTTTTTTAGCTTCGCATGACTTCAAACCAGCCCAGAGGAGCCTGTTTTAAATCGTCCTTGCTGCGCACTTAACCCCAGCTGCCATTTGACATTCTTTTTGTAGGTCTTTTGATGTCATCCTACAGTTGTTGAGTGACATCTGAAGTAGTCGATGATCATCCCAGTCAGTGGGGAGTTGTTTTCGTCCTCTGCCAGTCTGTATCTTTGTTGTCCCCAACGTCTGCTACTTGACTTTGTTCTTATGAACTTCCGTCTTTGAAATTTTGAGGATGGAAGCAACCCGACACTCACTGTATCCCTTTGTCAGTCAAGTCAGAATTGAACCCCTCTTTTCTGATTTAAAATGTTTCTTTTTAATTATTTTGGCATGATGAATAGATGTGTGATTGTGTTGAAATTTCACCACAGACACCGGATTGAAATGGCTGCCTTACATAGGGATACTGAATTAAGAAAAAAGTAGGTAAAATAAATGTGTGCGTGTGTGTGTGTTTGTGTGAAATATAGTGCAATGTACAGTACACAGTAATAGACTAAACAAAGTCAATATTTGGTGTGATGACTCTATCCTTTTTTTTTTATTACCAGGTATAATTCATGCATTTTGCATGCATGTATCTGTCTTAGTTCTTCTGGATACTTTGACTGTCACACTTGCTTCTTCCAGGGGGTTTTTCTTGTATGCAAAACCAAGCAGTCCTTCAAGGGTGACTCAAGACTTTTCCAGAGTGCTGTATTTTAAAGTGTCAAAAATCTGTTTTGAAACAACAAAATATATGATGTTGAAAGTGTGAAATGTATTCAGATTTGTAGCATGAAATCTAAAATATTAAACAAAGTATATCTGGTCATGAAATTTTAGCTGACTGTAACTGACAAAGTTCCTTCTTCAACTGTACATGTTTCAGCCTGAGAAGTACCCCTCTCATACAACTAAAGAAGGGCCAACATTCTAGCAGTTTAGGAATTACTTCTACCTCCTACCCTATGCAACAGTTGTGTAAAAAATTTTTTTAAATAAAAACAGAATGCAATGATTTGCAAATCTAATCTAATCTAAACCCATATTTAATTCACAATAGAACACTGAAAGCCCACCAAAAGTGAGACATTTTAGTATTTCATGAAGCTCATTTTGAATTTGACGGCAGCAACACGTATCAAAAAAGTTGGGATGGGGCAACAAAAGGCTGGAAAAGTAAGTGGTACTAAAAAGAAACAGCTGGAGGAGCATTTTGCAACTAATTAGGTTAATTGGCAGCAGATCAGTAACATGATTGGGTATGAAAAGGGCTCCTCTTAGGGAGTCTCTAAGTAGTAAAGATGTACAGAGGTTCACCAATCTGCAAAATATTGTGGAACAATTTCAGAATAATGTTCCTCAACATTAACTTGTGAAGACTTTGAATATCGCATCATCTACAGTACATAATATTGTCAAAAGATTCCAAGAATCGAGAAATCTCTGCGCCAAGGCCAAAAGTCAAATTTGGATGCCTGTGACCTTCGGACCGTCAGGCAGCACTGTATTAAAAACAGGTATGATTCTGTCATATAAATCACTGCATGGGGTCAGGAAAATTTACAGAAATCATTGCCTGTGAACACAGTCCACAAATGCTGGTTAAAATTTTGTCATGCGAAGAAGAAGCCATATGTGAACATGATCCAGAAATGCTGCCATCTTCTCTGCACCAAAGCCCATTTAAAATGAACAGAGGGAAATTGGAAAACTGTTCTGTGGTCAGATGAGTCAAA
This sequence comes from Synodontis membranacea, assembly GCA_025674565.1. Taxonomy (NCBI): domain Eukaryota; kingdom Metazoa; phylum Chordata; class Actinopteri; order Siluriformes; family Mochokidae; genus Synodontis; species Synodontis membranacea. The sequence continues at coordinate 26,845,223 of JAOVYU010000042.1, forward strand.
ATCTCAAATTCCTTTTGGAAAACATGGATACACGCGTCCTCTGGACTAACGAGGAGAGGGACCAGAGTGACTTGTTATCAGCGCTCAGTTCTTATGATCTTATTTGGGTGTATTAGTGCCTATGAAATTGGCAGCTTGCATATCAGGAAAGGCACCATCAATGCTGATAGGTATATACAGGTTTTAGAGCACATGCTCCCATCCAGACAACATCTATGCAAACATGCATATTTCAGCAAGACAATGCTAAAGCACATACTGCATCTTTAACAACAGCATTGCTTCATAGTAGAAAAGTCTAGGTGATGAACTGGCATGCCTGCAGTCCAGACCTTTCACCTACAGCATTGAAAACATTTGGTGCATCATGAAAACAAAAATAAGGCAAAGAAGACCCAGGACTGTTGATCAGCTAGAATCCTATATCAGACAAAAATGGGACAACATTCCTCTCCCAAAACACCAGCAACTGGTCTCCTTAGTTCCCAGACACTTACAGACTGTTGTTGTTGCCAAACATGCTTGATGCACATCTTTCTGAAGAGTAATTGTTGTTTAAAATATACAACAGTACTTTATTAGGATGCAGTCTGTGGTGCTGATGAATTGTATTGTGTTAAGAAGAAGTGTTACGATTTTTTGTCCACTAATGAAATGCTATTATACGCTATGGAATACAAATTTAAAGATATTAAAGTTTCGGGGGGAAGGGGGGGGGGTATATAAAAAATTATATACTATTGTACTTAATAGTAATAATACATAATTGCTTAATTAAATTAATTACTTAATAATTAGATACTACTATACTATTCCATTTGCAGTGCTGATCATATCCAATAGCTAAACCTTATCAAAGTGTCTGTCCTTGTACCCCCAAGAGCTGCTATGAAAAAATATCCCCATGCTTCCAAAGAACAGCTGGGGACAGCCATCAACTCTAAGCTGGCGTAGATTTAATATGAAATGAAATGAATGAAGGGTGGCTCGGTGGTGCAGTGGTTAGCGTTGTCGCTTTACAAGAAGAAAGTTCTTTTTTTTTCCTTTCCGTGCGGAGTTTGCTTGTTCTGAAAGACATGCAGATTAGGTCAACTGGCTACTCTAAATTGCCCAAAGGTGTAAAGAACCTGGCAACCTGCCTAGGGTGTACCCCTCCTTTTGCCCGAAGGCAGCTATGATTGGCTCCTGCTTGCCTGAGACACGAATGAGAAATGAAAGTGAATGAGAATGAACGGGAATTAAAAAGTAATATTAAATCGAAAATGTGTTGTTTGTGAAAAGAATGAAAAAACTAGTTAGATTTAAAAAAATATTTCACATAAAACAATCATCTGAAAGTCAAACGATATGCACATATATGTGCAAACAAACAGAAATATGGACAATACATAATATATTTAATTAGTATACATATTGACATATATTCCTCTAAGAATACATTTCTTGAGCTAATTTCATTTTGAATATGATTTTTTCATGTACACGAAACAATATTATCGATGAAATGTATGTATACGAAACATAACGTAACGCTTAAAAACAGATTGAGCTGTGTGTGACGTTCCAGGCAACTCAGCTTTGTTACCTTTACTGTGAAATTATGTTCAAGCCCGATCATTAGAAAAGACAGAAAAGATCATTTTAAGAACAGAAATAATTATGCAAGTCAAATAAAGCTTTTAACCATAGGTTAAGAGAGAATGGAATTAATTTAGCACTTACTATAAATTCACCACTTATCCATTGTTACTCTTTTGTAGGAATGAAAAAGAAAAAAACTGACAAAGAAACTAAAATGGCAAATAAATGATTTGTAGTGTAATGGAAAAATTGGCAATGTTCTGACTATGTATACTAACAAATCTAGCCCACAGGAGATGTGCAGCAGTGGGTCTTTCGCCACAGGTATAAATGAAATTATAAACTCAGTCCATGCAAAACATAGAGCAAAAAGAGGACCAAAGGTCCTAACCAGAAGCTAACTAAATTATAACTAGGGCATAAAACACCAAAATGGCCTAGGGACCTTATTCTTCTAACTAAAGCAAAAGAGACCTGCTTTTGCATTAATTCTAGATTTGAAGACTTTACCAGTACCTATTGCTAATAAAATCTGCTTCAGAGTAACCATGTGCCCCAGAGACAAAATCAGACCTGTTTCTGACCGACCAATCAGGTTTTAAAAATACTTAAAGCTGTCCGAGAAATGTTCCCGACATTCTGTCTCTCTCAGGTCCAAAAATCACTATAGAACAGGGAAGTTTCCCTTCGAAAGTACGTGTGTAAGATGTTTTACGTAACTTGTTTTTCTTAAGTGTACGAGAGCTATGCGCCATCTCAGTGGCGTTGGTATGAGACCTTCGACCTTGTATGTTGAGGCTCTAACATACTAATCAATGCATGTTACATACCTGCACGAGTGTGAAATAATAAAACAAGCATTTAATACTAGACGAGAATACATGCCAACATGACAGTGTTCACCTTAGTTCATGTTCTTAAAAAATCTCTGAACTCATCTAAATTAGAATAAACTACGATAATCAGGACCAAAATGATGTAAATTGTACGCCATTGTATGCAAAAAAGGTTGAATGTTGGAAGATGGATAGGTAGTTTCTGTGTTACTATAAGGCTTGTTTGGTTTAGAAAATGAGAATCATCTCCAGTTGACCCTTACCCTGATCCGAACATGACAAATCTGGTAATGTTAAGGTTTTATGTTTTTAGGATTTTACTTTATTCCTTGTCACACTGATTCATTGTACTTTATTTGTCACCCTTGTTAATTTGTCTGCATTCATTTGTCTTACTTACGTTTATATTAATTCACCACTTGAGCATCTGTATCACAAGGTTGGTGGTTCCTGGGCAGCATCAGGAAAACACCGGAAAAACACAGGTGAAGGAAAAAACACCAATTGGAACATACCAAAAAGGGCCTAGCTTAATAGAATGGACCTGATAAGGTTATATTTAGAACCTGCAGATACAGTTCTGCAGAGCATGCAGAAAACACAGAACTAGGAGGATCTTAGTTCTGGCAAAACACCAGAAATTAAGATTGACCAAAAAGGAAATCTTAAAGGCAAATGGATGATAAAGATGGTCAAGCCCACGTGGGAAGCACATGAAAACTTCATGCAGGGGTGTGTGGACACCTCATGGAGTCCCTTTATGCGGTTGTCATATGATTTGTTGTTGATTGAAAAAATATAAAAGGAGGACACCTTGTATGTACAACTGAACGATAATCTGGTATCTTATGTACTGGTGTATGGTCATTACCTTGCTTATGCTTCTGAGCTGATTAAACACTTCAAATACATTTGATATTCTCTCTGAGTTTTGATTTGATATTTTTTTTTAAGAGATTTCTCCACGACAGTAGCCATCTCTTGCATCTTTTGTGTCCTGACTATTAAAAAAAACTCAGTGATGTTTGGAAGGCTTTTGTGAGTCTTCATAGCTGCTTGTATAAAATGTATTAAAGACTGTTCTGAAGTTCAGCACTTCCAATACTGTTTGCTGAATTAGTGTTTACAATGATTGAACCTAATCTCCTGCTCACTACATTGCTCTCTTTATACAAAGGTTTTATATGGTTTAATAAGGTGTTACAAGGTTTTATATAAATCAAAACCTCATTCCAATCATGAAGCATGTTGAAAAGTGTACAACGTTTGCAGCTACTTTCAACTCTCAAGGCCTGGAATGTGTGCAATCAAAGGCCGAATAATCTCAAGTAAATCAGAACATTCTCCTGTAGAATGTCATCGTTGGTCTGTAAAACTAAAAACGGTTTAGTCAGCATGGTAGTCCTATAGAGCATGAGGGTGAACAGTCAAATCTGAATATAGAATCTGGAGAGAATCTGAATCTTGACCTCTGTCTACCTGAAATACTCTGAAACTAATACTGTCTGAAACATTGAGGTCAAGGATATACTTCTGAAAACAAATCAATTAGACCAATTTATATTGAGAAATGGACCAAATTATCTTGTAATGTCTAGTATCATTGTCCAGGACTGATGAGCAGATTCAGCTCAGTGTTCAATCATAACAATGACCTTATTTTACCTTTAATCCACTCATGCTATGAGCATAATGCACGTGTCTCATAACTGTATTTTAAGTAGCCCATAATATCTATGCATCTCTGCAAAGGAAAAAAAATATCCTGAGTTGTAGTCACTGGTCAGTAACATAAAGCAAATTTGCATTAATAATATGAGGAGAGGACGGCACTATGGTGCAGCGGATTGTGTTTAGATTTCTCCACTCCATGTTACTGTTTCACATATTCTCCAGATATTCATGTGGGTTACTTCCTGATTCTCCAGTTTGCTCACTCCTCCCCAAAACCAAAAGTGGTTCTGGAGACTGTTGAGGCCCCAGGCAGGAAAATTCATGGGGTTTTTGTGCATTTCTCCCCTCAATATTGCCATTATGCTACGCAGATTCTAAAATAAAGAGCTGACTGTACGATAACTGTCTGAAAGCATTGCTTTCACACAAGCTATAACAGAAGACCTTTTGTAAGGTGTTGGCTTTACTGCTCTGTGTATACTTTAAAAAAAGACCAAGGACGATCCGAGCAAAATCCTACCAAGAAAGTAAGCTCCAAAGCAAGCACCAAGGCCTGGCTAACCGGTTGCTTGCCAAAAATTAGGATATGCTAGTGTTACATTACTATTTTGTTTTAGGTTTTTTTTTCTTGCTTCTAGCTAGGTCAATTCTCTTCGTTTTGAAAAGCATGAAAATTCAACTCGCACCAGCACAAATTGCTAGACGGCTCGGGCCAAGTTCCTGGTATAGTGTTGCACATTACCCATCAGAGGTTTTGAGATTTGACCTTTTCGTTGAATTAGTGTTGTGCTTCTGGAAACCCTCAGAAACTTGGGATGCAAGCCATTGCTTGTTTTGCCTGTAGCTTTGCCCTTTACCAAGAAAAAAAAAAAATGCCAGTAGGTGGACTGGTTACTCTAAATTGTCCTAGGTGTGTCTCTGTAAACATGTGTGCATGGTGCATCCCTTCAAGCATGTATTCCTGCCTTACACCCAGTGTTCTTGGGACAGGATCTCGATCCATTGTGAACCAGACCATGGTAAAGCAGCTATTGGAAATTAATGCCTGAGCGTGTAAATTTGTGTGCATGGTGCCCTGCGACGGACTGGCATTCCATCCAGTGTGTACAGTATTCCCAGCTCACAGTCAGTGTTCTCAGGATCGGATCCACAGACCTGACTAGGATAGAGTGTTTTGCTGGAGATGCATGAATGAACAATCGGATTTGTCAGTATGCCAAAAAAAAAAAAAAATTAACAGTTGACTTTGTTTCAATAAATCTACACTTTATCATGGGGCTATACATGCAAGCTTATTAAAAGCTAGTGCTCATAAATGATAAACGCCTAGATAAGTCATCTTTATACAACAATAAACAGGACATTCTTTTGCAGTCTAGATCACATTAAACCCCCACGTTTATATTTGCGTGCCAGTGTCCGCGCGTGCAGGAGGATATCCGCCCCTGTAAATCTATTGGTCGCAGATCGGGCGCCTTTATCCAATGCCTCAGCGCGCCAGGCTGCACTTGTAGTGTGGAAGGAAGTTGGCTCGAGGCTTCGTGGCTTCACTCTTCAGCAGCGCCACTTGCACTCCGGCATTATGAGCAGAGCTGGCCAGAGCTGCGCGCCTTTCTGAATTACGTGCCGAGCGATTAGAGATCATGGAGTTGGGAGCCCGCGTCCTCGTCGCCTTCCTCGCCTCCCAGGTAAAGCATATTTCTGTGCGTAAAAAAAAAATAACCGGGCTTTCGCTTGCTCTCCTGCTGGTGGAGACGCTCTTCTTGGCGAAATTAGATTTTTGGATCTCACTTTGCATTATGGCATTTATTTTAGATTTTTTTTTCCAGATTGCCTTATCGTGCGCGTGATCGTTCATCTCTTCATCATGTATATTTTTTTCTCTGTATCAGGCACGAGTTGTGCATTGAGACAAGTGAATATGTCGTATTAATTAGGAAAGACATTTTTTTTTTTTTTTAGTTTTTGCATAATCTTTTTTTTTTTTTAATTTCTTGGTGAAGGCATTTGTGCATTTGATGACTGTTACTTAGAATGCAAGGGGGCTGTTTTGAGCGCGAGCGAAACTCAGCTCCGCTCGCATCTATATTCAGCTCAGCTCCGAAGTTCAGCGTTCCTTTGGCTCCGTTCATTAGGGGTGAGCGCTGCGCGGGTGCGCGCCTGTGTGTGCGCCTGTGCGCGCAAGAGAGAGAGAGAGAATGAGACGGAGAGAGAGAAGGAGAGAGATTCACACGGCGTTTCCTTTTACACGACTGAGTTGAGATAAAAAGAACTAGAACGAGATTCCTCACTTTCAGAATGATGATTGTGATTTTAAATGCATGGCAATTTGGATATCCTCTAAGCACAGGGGTGGAAAGAAATGTTTGTGTTGCCGAGCAGCTCCCCTAGTCGATACCTGAGCTCTGAACTCCAACTCTCTAATCTATATCGAGCTTTTCTTTAAATTATATTTTCTTCTTCTTCTTTTGTTTTTAGTTGTTGTTTATATTCGTAATAAGGGATAATGGATTTAAACGGGGGATGTCTGTGTCACGCATGTGTCTGGTTTTACACCTGTATTTCCTTATTAGTTTTACTGCATGATGATGAACAACAGGTGCCATTAACCCCATCAGTAATATGCGTTCTTCAGATTTTTTTTGCGAATGTAGGCTGTCTATAGGCTTTAATAGAGATGTGCACTCACAGTGTTTATTGCTGTTATAAATAGGCTAAATCAGATGGGGAAAGAGAAAACCACGCATCGCCAGATTACGCAGTACGTTCTGGATGTCCTAATCTTAGCCTGCAGGCTCTGAGCAGAATGCTGACTTAATTCCCTTTATAGGCTGCATAGGGTAAGAAATATGCACTAAGCGTTCGAGGGATTTGGGATTTAGTTAGTGTCTGTGGAGAGGTCGTGACTAGGTAAAGATATATCTTTTTTTTTTTTTTTTTTTTTATCTTCAGCTGTTGCCCAGATTGCGCATGTCCGTCTAATGTGTCTAACCGAAAGTTTTCCGCTCGGTTAGGAGCGCATGAGCGGCGCGGATTCCCGAGGTGGGTTTTTTTTTCCAAGGCTTTTGCGCGGAACTTTTCCCGGAAGTGCAGTCATTTTCCAGGAGTGTGTCTCTCCGGGCGTTTCTTCTCTTTCATTTCCTGGACGGGCATAAAGTCAGTTTGGGGGTTTAGGATCGAGGATAACCATCATTACGGTTACAGTGAAAAAAAAAAAAAAAAAAGACACCACGCTTCCCAACAAACTGAAACCATAATAGGTTTTTTTTTTTTTTTTTTTTTTTTTTTAACTCGATCTGGTTCGCCGTCCGTCGATTTTTTCCTTTTCGCTCTGTGCGTTCGAGTGGAAGCAATCTTATTTATAGGGGCGCAGGTAGGGCGCCAATTCTCTCTTGCGCAGCAGCTGCTGGGATTTTTTTTCCCTCCCCGACCATAAATCCCTGCGTTCAAAGGCAAGCGTGGTGCAGAAATCACAACCTGCTCTCTCTCTCTCTGTCTCTCTCTCTCTCTCTCTCTCTCACACACACACACACCAGCATCATACCTACAGTATGTCCGAAACTGCACTTTATTCATTATACAGTGCAGTATTTAGCGACGTTACATTTTTTTTTTGCGAGAGGTCCATTGTCCAAAAAAAAGAAAAAAAAAATGCCCATAAGTGAATCCATCCATCCATCCATCCATTCTCTATACCACTTATTTGTCACAGTTGTAGGGAAGCGGGAGCCAATCACAGCAAGAGGTGCGGTACATCCTGGGCAGGTTGTCAGTCTTTATACAGAGATGAACAATTATTCTCACCTTCAGAGCCGGTTAACCTAATCTGCATGTTGTTGGACTGCGGGAGAAAACCAGCATGCCCAGAGGAAACCCAAGTAGGCATGGGGAGGACATGCAGTGGGCAGGTTCAAGCCCTGAACCCTCTTGCTGTGAGGGAACAGTGCTAACCACTGCACCACTGTGTTGCCCCTGTAGGTGAAAAATGTTTTATTCTTAGATTGCCTCACTGAGCATATGCGTGTCCTGTTATGTTCTGGTATACAATCCATGGCGTGTTCCTCCTCCCTTGCGCCCAGGGTTACAGAGATTTGGATCACCACAGCCCTGACCAGGATAAAGAAGATGAAGGAATGAGTGGATGGTTGGATGGATGGATGGATCGATGGATGATGTAATGTCCGATAGCTAATGTAGACATAACATTAAACTCTAAATCGCCCCCATGTTTGGTACTGCAGACCCATCCAGGGTGTTTTCCCTGTTTGTGTCCACTGTGCCTGAAAAAGACCAGGATAAAGCACTTACTGAAGATGACTGCATGAGTGGATGGAGAAGTAAGGTGTGATAGCTAACGTAGAATATCCATCACATGCATGGAATCCCACAAAAGTGTTCATTGACATGGTAACAGGATATGTAAGTGGGACTTCACCCATACACACCAGCTTTGTCATGTGGAATATGCTGCTGCTAAATTTCTACCAGGAAGGCACATCTCTGACATTGTCATAAACAGTAACATGACTGATATGTTCCATGGCACGTCCAGATTTAGCTCCACGTGCATGTGTAGAACCTGTAAAGCCTAGAGACTTTTTGAGTGCTGTTATGCTTGAATATGTGACAAAATGTGGTGACACATATCAGTGTTTGTTTTTCGCGTTTGTATGACTGGTATCATTCTTGAACATGCAGCCTTTCGTACTGTCAAAGCAAAAAATTTATCTGTTTGTTTATACAGGTGGTTTCCTTTTTTTTTGCTGCTTCCTGACCTCTAAGATGGTATTTAGAGAGCAAAAAAAAAAAAAGTTGTAATTACCGTGATGGTTGGTGGTGGAGTGCAGTAAGGTTATGGAAGATTTTCCTCTACGGAGAATTCAATGGCAGTCTTTCACAGACTGTGTGTTACCTCTGAGTGTCAGCAGGGCAAACCGATTTGTGCACTCATAGGCAGGAAAACATGATTCATTTCAGTGAAATTGGCTAATCTGACTTCAATATCAGTATTACTCCCATGTTGTGCTATATTGTAATCAGCACTATGCATCTGGAAAGGAGATCAAGCTTATTCAGTGCAATTATCATATTTTAGTTTGCACCGATGCACAATTTTAAAAAAGCTTCACAATCGCAATCTGTTTCTGCATTTACAACTCTTTCATTTTCTAAATTACAGCAGGCTATTTTCAGCTGTTTTGAGAATGAAGACAACAGGCGAAATACACCTGCTAATCAGCTTTGCATTATGCCTAATTTATGATTCGGGTTATTGACAGTGTAAAGACTGAAAGTGGAGGCTCAGTGCAGATATCGTGCCATATTTGCTCCAATTTCGAGTCAAAATCCTGTGACGATAATGACAGTATTTGGTCATTAGTGCTGCTGATTTTCTGAAAAGAGCGTTCTTTTTTTGCAGATCCTTCTTTATGCCGAACCCCTCCAGACAAGGTCATCGCTAGACCCTTTTGATCACAGTCCTAATTGGAGTACTCCTTCCTTGTTTTGGTGTAGGCGTGTGTCCATGTCTGGGTAGAAGTCTTGATTTTCAATGATCTAGATGAACTCTAGAAATAATTATTGAATATTGGGCTGTGTTTGTGCTACACTTCGCAGGTCACACTCATGACCAGAGAAGAGGTATTTCATTAGGCACACTTTGATGTAGTGGGAATGAACCACAAAAAAGCTTGCATATCAGGGAGGCTGTTTTTTTTTTTCCTTTTTTTCAGACTTCCATAAAGGCTCTGATGATGAATGATATTAAAGCAGAGAGCCTTGTACGCCTTTTTTTGGATTTTAAATGGAAATGGTTTGCATCATCTCAGTCCTGATCCTATTTCGATACAAAATAATTACAGAATCTACCTATTTTTCTGCCATAAAAGAGGTCTGACTCATCCTGACATCAGCCTTCCATCCTATCTTCTTTTACTGACAGGGTTCAGTAGCTGGTAGAACAAATTTCACTTTGTTTAAACTTGGTTTCATCAGGTTTTTGCCTTTCTGGTATACCCCGTACAGTCATGCATCTTTCACATCTCGTGGTTCCTCAAAGGGAAAGTCATGTGTCTTGGTGAAACAACATGCTTTAATTGCTCTGGTTTATTTTCCTTTTCTGTGCTCTGTGTTAACTGTGAGGAGGAAAGGGGCACAGGAGGTTAGGAATGATTGTAAATCTCAGCAGCCGCTTCTGCTCCTCTGCCCGCCAATATCAATTACGTGGAAGGTTGTTCGGTCTAAATTTATTAAGCATAACTATCTGAACGAATGAGTGAGCGAAAGATGAAAAAAAAAAGAAATGAAAGCTCATGTTGTGCCCCAAGAGATTAGGAGAGACTTTGAAAATGTCCTCCACTGTCGTGTCTAAGGAGCGCATGCCTCGTTTCTGAAATTTGTTCCTTTCCCCCCAATGTTTAGGGGGAAAAGAAATAAGAGTCGTGCAGAGCAAGAAATAGCACTGCCTCATACTCATAATGTCTTGATGTGCCATTCTCTTTTCTTTGTCATTCCATCTCTTTCTCGTTCCCATCTCTGTTTGCAGAGCTTATCCTGCCGTCAGGAGGATAATTGCCGGGAAATCTAAAAAAAAAAAAAAACAGATTTGTCTAATTCTTTGCTCAAACACACAGAATCTCACACTGCCAGCAAGGCCACACAGAGGCTTCTTCTTTTGTCTCTCTATCAGTCTCTATTTCCATTCGACTCATATTTTTTCATGAGTTCGCTCGCAGTCGTTCGTAGGCTCACACTCTGTGCAAACCCACTCAATCTTCCTCAGACACTATTGTAGGGGAGTTGGTAAATATGGATAGCTCTAGGTTTGGCACTGTGATTCTATTCACCACATCCTGATGAGTTCTGGATTTAGGTTGTTCTCACTCTCTCTCTCTCTCTCTCTCTCTCTCTCTCTCTCTCTCTCTCTCTCTCTCTCTCTCTCTCGCGTCAGTGGGAGATCAGTGGTTGGGGAGTGGAGTTTTTCACTCAGTGTATCTCAGGTGCTGCTGCATATTTTCCAGCGAAAGTGTCTCTCTCTCTCTCTCTCTCTCTCTCTCTCTCTCTCTCCATCATGTGTGTATGTGTATGCATTTTTGTTTTAGTAAACCAGCACCTGTGGGGCCAGAGGCAGTGTTGGGATTGGTATCTGTGACAATCAGAGACCAACGCTGTCTCTTTGGCTCTCTCTTTTGGAGACTGATTTGGCTGTGAATGGGGGAAAAATGTCATGGCGAACAGGGTGCATGTTTATCTCTAGATGCTCATGCTGCACATTCCCTCAGGTGTTAAAAGCAGGGCAAAGAATACTAATGGGAGGACTGATAGGGTTTGCATAGCAGGGAGTGCATCTCCATTTGTTTATACAGTGTGTGTGTGTGTGAGAGAGAGAGAGAGAGAGAGAGAGAGAGAGAGAGAGAGAGACAGAAAGGTTGATTAGTGAGAGATAGTCCATCATAGCTTATATAGCCAATATAGCATATATTGGTTTTACACACACACACACACACACACACACACACACACACCTTGGGAACATAGCTATACACTCAACAGATGATGGATTATGTCCATTTGAAATCCATCCATATAAACTTGGAGTGTCTGTGTCACCACCGCCTTTCTGGGGCATCGATGTATTTACAGTCTGGAAATCAATTTAGAGTCAATTTACAGGGCGGAAACTGAAGCCTCAGTGTAATCCGAGATGCCTTGCTTGGACCCGGTCAGCAGGACTGATGCACGGACTGATGCACGGGTTCACTGATCATCCCTGTCTAAATGGTGTCCAGCTCTGCCGCTTTCTCATATCAGCTAAACTGTGGCGAGAGGCCATGTTTGTTCTTGGCTTGGCCATGTAGCTCGATGGGAAACAGGCAGCGATGTCTGCAGCCCACCATTCATTGCTGTGCTGTGTGTTTCATCCCCCTCAATCGTCCTTCTGCTGTCTTTAATTCTTGCTGATCCCTAGGGTTCTGTCTAGGCCAAGCGTCCAATCCTGGCTGGATCAGTCACAGTATCCACTCTGCCTCCGCACTATCCTCTCCCACCACCTAGATGGCGACATAGTGTCGGTGATTTTTATGGGATCAGCAGAAGTGTAAGACGAGGCTAAACGACAAAATCACTGTGCGATTGTATGTTCCAATTTGTTTTTGGATGCGGACTGCAGAATAATATCATTTTGGCTCTCAAAGGATCAACACCATTGTTTGAGCTCTCAGTGAAAGTGAACAGAGCTCAGTGTATCTTAGTGGAGTTGGAGACGCTCTCCAGGGAGCTGAGAGGAAAGGCCCCCGGGGGTTTTATTCTGGGTGATGGAAAAGGAGAGTTTGAAGAGTGCCAAAGCTCGGCACTAGCTTTGAGCTTCAGCTGCATTCCTGTAAACACAACCCAGCACTCTGAATTTGTGCGTTTGCGTCTCTCTCTCTCTTTATCCAGCTGAATGGAGTGTGGGCACTCCAGTGCACCCCAGTGACTGGCACAGTTGAATACACTTAATTCAAACGCTCGGCTATTTATCTGGCTAGCATTTCTTGAATTCCTTGAAAATGTATTATCAAGCCCTTGTCACATTCTTTGCCAACTCTTAGCTTTCAGTAATTTGATGTACAGTGAATGAAGTGGCTTGTAGTGCAGTATTATAATACAAAACATTCAGTGAGTGCTGCAGATATTTCCTGTTATTTCTCTAAAGAAAATCCCATTTACTCCGTCTTTGGATACTTTTGTATTTACCCTTATCCACATGTTGTTCAGTGTTGTTTGCTGTTACATAACCAAAATTATGTCGTACCACATACCCTATTTTCCTATATGTACATGGTGTAACGTTTTTTTCCCCATTTATATCTCATCTTCAAATTTCACCTGTTCTTAATTATTATATACATTAGTGTTCTTTGCAGAGTTGCTCAGTTGACCTGATTTCTCATCCGACGCATTTCATTGTACCACTGACCCTGTGTTAACCTATATACAGTGGTGCTTGTAAGTTTGTGCACCCTTTAGAATTGTCTAAATTTCTGCTTAAATATGACCTGAAATGTCATCAGATTTTCACACAAGTCCTCAAAGCAGATAAAGAGAACCCAGTTAAATAAATGAGACAAAAATAATTCACTT
>JAOVYU010000042.1:26863247-26877062 GCA_025674565.1 Synodontis membranacea
TTCAAAGCACTATCATTATTCAGTTACCTACACATGTTTTTCCTTCACATTGACAGTTTATTGATTCCTGTCAGATCTTATATATCGATCAGGCCATGAAGCACTGAAACACTGAAAGGTTCATTCTATACTGTATTGAATGCAGGTCTCCTGCAATTCATTAGTCTTTTTTTTTTTTTTTTTTTTTTTTTTGCTTTTGAGGTTAAAAAAAGAAGATCCAGAATATATTCTGCCCAAGACTGCTTAGTGTTGTTCAATACGTCTGAGAATATCCTAATGCACTTAGTAAGGTAGCCAGCTCAGCTTTAAAGCCGCAATGATTGCCCTTGACACTGTAATTTTAAGAATTTTGAGAAGTCAGCAAATGCGGTTTGTTTCAGCTTTGACCCTGAAGTGTTTTTGACTAGATAAGGAAATGGCAAGTCTATTGCGAACCAAGTAAATCTTCTCATTATAAACAGCCGGGAAATATTTTTTTGGTCGTCGTGTACAGTAGCAGAAGTGACTTAATTGTGTTCAGGGAGAGATGTTCTGTATTCCTGTATTCCCTGTATTTTCAAGGACTGTATTCGAGAGGGTGAACTTTCGCTTCCTGCTGTCGACAGGATTAAGAAATCTACTTTCTTTGTCTTAATCGCATCTTTACCGAGCCATGTATCCTGTAAGGTGAGGGGTGACCTGCTTGTGCCTTCTTATACAGCAGGGTTTGATTTCTTGCCTGGTTATATCTCACTGCTTTTCTCAAGCAGTCAGACCTTCACTCTTCACCATCACCATCACCTCTATGAAAGTCGCAGGTTCTTATGTCTGTAATCATTCTTTTCTCTATACCCTGAGTGCCTGCTTTCTTCTCTCTCTCTCTCTCTTTCTCTGTTTCACCCTTATGGTCCACAACTGCCTTAAAGGCAAAAAAAAAAAAAAAATTGTTCTTTGTACTGGCTGTAGATATGGACTGTGTTGAAAGAAAATGCTAAAGAAGTGGATATAGAATGACAAAAGAGAAAATGGCAAAGAGAATAAGAGTGCTGTTGATGCCTGGGGGTGATAGCTGGACTGGTGAACCAGAGGAGGCTGAGTTGTAATGCTGGAATGGGCAAAGACAGCCACATCTCTCAGCCTCAGGTTAATCCTTTATGTCTCAGGTTTCTGGCAAGTTGATGCTCCATCCTATAGCCAATAGATTCCCGCTACAGTGAGATTTTTTTTATTACTTTTTTTTTTTTACTGTGTTTGAGGAAATGCGAGCTGATGGGCATGACCCATCCTAATCACCATCAACTTCTGAGAATCACAATTAGGTCATTTACTGTATAAACCATAACTGAAAGTAAGCAAACTGAATTCATTCTGTCGATTTGCAAACACCACTGTATGGAGATTTTGACTTTTTTTTTTTTTTTTTTTTGCTCAGATGCGGTTCTTGCGGTTACATCATACAGTATGTAAATAGTAGATGGAAATAAAAAAATAAAAAGCAGAGCACTTGGGAAAAAAAAAAAAACAGCCTTGTCCTTATTCATACCATCATGCATTTATGTCTCCATTCCAAAAGAAATTTACATTGCTATCGACTTACAGTAGAGACTACTCTACAGTAGAGATCATCTCTACATACTATGTACTGCAGCGGTAGGATCAGTGGGATCATAACTCATAACAGGTGTTTCTGGGAAAGCATCCAAAACAAGATCAATTCAGAAGCACTGCTCACTCGGTGAAATGATCCCGTGGTCATTTCTTTGATGATCTGTGCTCATCCCCATACCCAGAAACCAAGTGACATAGTGAGATAATGAACAGCAATCATCGCTGGTGCTTCTTCCACACCGAAAATTTAGCTTGCCATTTATCACTTCATATGAAATAGCTTTTTTTTTTATGAAAAGTAGGAAACACTTCTGTCATTACATCAGAGTTAAACCACACCAATATGATTTTATTACAGTGCGTGAAATGAAAATTTAATTTAATTTGTAGACAGTCATGGATAGTGTTTGCAATAGAAGGGGTGCACTTTTCAAGGTTCTGCTTCTCTGTGTGGGAGTGAAAGTGCCTCTTCTCTTTGTTTTCGAGGGTCAAGAATACGTTATGTTCAAGTATTTGGTCGGGTAAAAGCTTATTTCTATGTGTATTGCTATTGAGTGAGCTGTGGCTTAGTATTACTTATAGTGTTATCCTGTGTGCTGCTTTTCATTTTTCTTTTCTCACCTTTTAGAAAAAGGGAAAATGCAGCAACTGTCTAAATCCTGATTTAAGATCTTCCTATCTGTCTTCTGAGTCGTGTGAAATTTTCCCAAATGCCTTGCAAAATAAAGATCAGTGTTTTGTAATAGAGACAGTACTGTGCCCACAGGGACATGTGGAGAACATGTGAAACTCCACACAGACCCTGGCTCAGGATCGAACCAGGTAGCTGGGATGTGCCAACACTACTCGATGTGCCGCTGTGGAACTCAAGAACATTTTTATTCAAGTCAGTCATGTTCCTAAGTCGGGTGGCAGAGTGGTGCAGTGGTCAGCGCTGTCACCTCACAGCAAGAAGGGTCTCCTTTCTGTGGGGAGTTTGTATGTTCTCCCCTTGCCTGCGTGGGTTTCCTCCAGGAACTTTGGTTTCCTCGCAAAGCCCAAAGACATGCAGATTAGGTTAACTGGCTTGAAATTGCTCATAGGCGTGAATGTGAGTGTGAGTGGTCATTTCTGTGTTAGCCCTGTGATAGATTGCCAGCCTGCCCTGGGTGTACCTCGCCTCTCACCCGAAGTCAGCTAGGATTGGCTTCATTTTTCCACACGGCCCATACGGGATAAGCGGTAATGGATGGATGTTCCTCAGGTCAGGATAGTAAATTTGTTTAATGAATGTAGTACCAGCATGCAAAACATCCAGAACACTAATGTTTCTCAATTAATATAATTAACTCCTTTTATAGTGTAATACTTGCCATTTCAAAAGTTCGTTAAAAGTTGTGTGAGAGTTTTATTAAAGGTAAATGAGATTTTCTTGCATGGTTGCTGACATGCTATGTGGATTGGTTGTTTGACCTGTCAGTCATTAAGCATTCTTGGCTAGGGATGAAAAGTACCAGACTTTAGCAAAAGCGGTGTCTGACGTGCATGACTATGGTATAGGTAAATGGTACAAAGGTTTCAGTCTGCTGCATGTGATTTACAAATGTAATGTAGATGTACTGATAGCCAGCTAGTAAGGATGTCGTGGACTTCAGAGATCTAGAACTGACAGGCATAAAGTTATTATTGCCAAAGGGTTCTAGGTTCATTGTATCAGCCTGAATGAGTGTAAGACAGCAGGGTAAGGCAGACTTTCTTGGTAGGAAAGCCATTCTCTCTCTCTCTCTCTCTCTCTCAGTGCCTCAGGGTTGAGTGTCCCTTTAGTGCACTTATAAACCTTGTCTCAGAGCAGTATGGGATCTGTGAGTAGCTCTTACCTACGTGATCAAGAGCAAGTGCTTGGATTGAGGATAGAGACAGGCCACTTGAGATCCATCCAGCTACTCAGGAGGGAAACTATAAGAGCACAGGTATGAGGGCTATTTAAACTGAGTGTAACAGAGGGACTGCCTCCTAGGAGCGATGTTACCATGCCTTCTGAATCATCCCAAAGGGATCAGACACGGAGGGTTGGAAATAGTTTCAAGTAAACTCCGAGTCGTTAGCTCTTCTATGAAGCCCAGTGTAAGATTGTGGCCCCAGGATGAACCAATGAACCAACAATGGGCTTCATTTATCAAACTGAGTGTGAACAAATTTCTATTACATTATGGCCAAAAGTTTGTGGACACCTGCCCATCACAACCATATGTTCTTGTTAACCGTCACTTTCCATATTTAGTCCCCTTTTCCTGTTAAACTAACCTTCGCTCTTCTGGGAAGATGTTCCACTAGATTTTGGGGCATGGTCATGGGGATTTTTGCTCATTCCACCACAAGAGCAATTAGTGAGGTCAGGCACTGATGTTGGGTAAGGAGCCTTGAGGTGCCCCTGCTCCAGTTCGCAAAGGTGTTCACTGGGGTTGAGGTCAGGGCTCTGTGCAGGCCACTAGAATTTGTCCATTCCAACCTTGACATACGAGGTCTTCATGGACTTTGCTTTGTCTGCAGAGCTTCTTGTCATGCTTGAGCATATTTGGACCCTTTAGTGAAGGGAAATAGTAATGCTACAGAGGCACCCCCCCCCCCCGCTCAGGACCCATCGTTTAAATCCAAAACTCAAGACAAGCAAGACTACCTGTTCAATTAAGACAAATCTAGTGGCAACAGTTAGAAGGAGGAAGAGTTAGTCTGTACTGCTGGTATCTGATTTGGTGCAATGACTGAGCTGCATTACTAGATTTAGCACACTATTTCCAATCATTAGGCATTTTGGTGTTTTCAGCTCTCTGTGAGCTTTGCCTCTTTTTTTTTTTTCCCTGGAGTTTTGTATGTGTCAATAAATGTAAATCAGCTGCACTGTGAAAGTGCTTGTTAATTCATCAAAATACGCACGCAAATCAGTACGAAGCGTATGAAGCAGATCAGTGTTACCGACTCCCACTCTGGCTGGAAGTTTCTGGTTTGGTTTGGCTTCTGAAAACATTTAGTAAAAGATTTAGCAAAGAGAGATTTAGTACCTTTAGTATAAGATTTAGGAAAGCGGCCAAGTAAAAATTTTGTCACTCGCAGCTGCAGTGGGCTCTTTGGTGGACAAGTCTGCAAAGTGAATTTGTTTCCTGTTTGTGTCAGGAAATTTGCATTTTTATTCGTGACTTGTCTAAAAGCAAATGTCTGGTCCTTTATTTGTTGAACTGGTACATTTTAAATTGTACTTTAGGGTAAAATTATATTATAGGTCATGCTGTGGATGCCTTTTTTTATTTTGGAAAATTTGCTGCATGTACACAGTAAAAATGCACTGACTATGATAGTGCGCACACACACACGCACACACACACACACGCACACACATAAATGCATTCATTTTTCTCTCCGAGAGTGCCAGCTGATCCTCATCACCTTCTCGCTTGCCCTATTTTCAAGATTCAGCAGGTAGGCGGTGCCATAAAAGACACAAAAGACACAGACGCTTTTTAAGTGTGTTAATCCCAAACTTAACCCAAGGTTGGGCATCCACTCTATTTCAAACTTGTCGCTTGGAAGAATGTCCTTATTTTCATTTATTTTCTTTAAGAAAGCTTAGACATTTCCCCTTCTGGGTCATGCATATCAAAAAACCCAGGCATGTTAGATTCAGTCCAAGTACAAATGCAAGCCTTTTCCCAATAGTGGTAGACTGTACTGGAATAGAGTATGTAAATCAATCTCAAGGGCAACAGACCCATTAGGATAAACCCAGCAAATAAACCTGCTTTGATCTTCCCACCCAGTCTTTAGCCTTTTTGCAGGATCAGCTCTTTTTCTGAAAGCCCATGTCAGCCGTGAGATCCTTAATCCTTCTGGATGGTCCTTCAGTATTCCCTTCAGTCCAGATGAGCTTTAGTTTAGGATGGAAATGAGAGCTTCGCCCTCTGCAAGCTAATGAACAGTTTCAACCTATGACAGGATAAACCGAGGGCAGCTTCTTTCACTACGGCTAATTCAGAAGGACACTCGGTAAGGCTACGTTGTACAGCACGTGCAGACGACCATAATGCGTAATTGCTTTGTGCAAATGTGCACCATTGAAAGTATAGTCGAGTCTGCACTCCGACGGATAATTTTATTATGAGACGTTGAGTGCCAAGGTTTCTAAAAGCTGAATCTCGTATTAGACAAGACCGTGTAAGAACGGCCCACTGACATTTAGTCAGCTAACAGAATCCGGCTCAAGGATTTGGCAGTTATTTTGGTGCGGCGTTGGGCATGTTTTCCCCGGGTTCTCTCTAAAGCCAGCTGTACACTGTACAGTATTTAGACTCGTATTGCTGTTGCGGACAAAACGTTCACATTGTAAAAAAATTTTGGTGAGCTGATAAGAAATTGCCTGCGGTCAGTTTAGTATTTATGCCTGGTACAAGGCAATTTTCTGTTTATGCAACTCCCATTTAGATATTGTAGGCAGATCACAGTCATTTTCTTAAACTGTATGGCTTAAATTGTATTGTTTTTTTTTTTGTTGTTTTTTTTTGGAATCATGTAGTATAATGTGACAAGTAATAATCCTAAATTGCACAGACTAAAACCAGTTTAAGTGTAAAACACTGACAAATCCTTTTACACTTTCAGCTTCATCAGCAGATCTTCTCGCTGTCTGTCCAAGCAACGCTCACTAATTTGCTGACAGTTGTCATGATTGATCTGCTCAATTTTACATCAGTCTTGTTTAGAATTTAAATAAGGTGGTTACGGTGTATCGTTTCTCCCCACCCTCTCCGCCCGAGAAACATTATTCATGTTTTTTATCCGGCGATGACTTGCAGCAGTGTGCTTGAAGTATTGCATGCATCCAATTCCGAAAGAGCTGGTATTTTTTTTTTGCTGCAAATTGCATTTGTTTTTAGCTCGTTCTGACTGCAGTAGACCATCGTGCATCGGTGCGAGTTCAATTTATACACAAGCAGTTTCTCTCGACAGTATGCTTTCCGTCTCGACAGATAAATTGGTGATTTTGCATACATTCTATATGGAGATATGCATTCCTGCCTCTTTTATTCACTTGCCAGAGGCTACTAGAGAAACCATAGCAACTAGGAGTAATTCTTGACAAGAGCAGTAGCATAGGTTGGGTCATGCAAAGTGAAAAGATTGTTGATGGCGGAAATGCTATGTTTACTCCGGGGTGTATCCTGCCTCACTTGTTGGTGAGTTTGGCTAAAAGCCAAATGGGGAGAAAAAAAATCCATGTATTTGTTGTCTGTTATATAGCTTTTTTTTTTTCTTTTCTTTTACTGTACACTGTTACATAGTGTTTTTGGTAACATAATATATAAGAGACGAACCAGATTTGCCACAGTCTGCACTTGCAGCTATAATTAGCACTCAACCCATTTACATGAACTAAGTTTTTCCTAAGCTTCCTCACAGATGCTGTGTCGTTCAGATTGTAGATCTTTCTGCAGGTTTGCAGAGCTGGTTAAGACAAACTTCTGATTGAACGCCTCTCAGAGCAAGTCAACTGGGTCAAGATGGGGTGACTAGACAGGCCAGATTTTTACAGGCATTACTTCTTTTTATTCTCTCGTGCACAGTTTTAGGTGTAAAGATTTACTGAAAACCAAACTTTACATTTCACTAAATGCCAATGTGTTCTCCAATGTTCTTAAAGGTGTTCTTGATAATGTTAAGCCATTAATTTTTCTAACATTAGCCTGTCATCAGTGTCGGAATCAGACAAATAATGCCTGGATTCCACAAAGACTTCCATACAGGGTTTATACGAAATGTTGTGCTATCATCTACCGGCATGTTTTCCGCCATCTTCTTCCTGTGTCCAGGCTCTTCAGTTTCCTCCTACCTCCCAAAAACATGCCTGTAATTAACTGACTACTCTGAATTGCAACATGTGTGCAAAATGCCCCGCGATGCTCTGGCATCCCATCCAGGAATCGTGGATTCCTGTCTTCCCCCAGTGTTCCCGGGAGAAGCCCTAGCGCTTACGTATGTGACCCTGACCAAAAGAATGCAGTTGCTGCAGGTGATTGCGAAGAATGTACCGTTTTCTTGGGCGCTGGCATTACGTGAACGTCACTTTCCTGGTTGTGTGACGGTCAGAGAGCAAACTCACACCATCCTTCAGGTGTTCCACTGACATTTTCAGTGTTTAAGCCTTCAACCTCTGTGTCTCATTCAAAATAATGCCCAGGCTATGAAATCCTTAGGCGGGCAACAACATGCTTATGGGCACTGGGCTGTTGTCAGGGTTAACCAGCAGCCTTGTGCTCTGAATGCACCTGGAGGCCCGAAGCCCGTGCTGACATTTCCTGGTGGAGCTCGTGCCAGAATGCATGTCATTGCCTTTTGATGCTTCCTCCTCTTGTTTTGTCTGGGTGTCTGTGCAGGAGAGACAGCTTGGCAGGGGGCACGGCGACAGGCTCATAAAGGAGAAGCCTTCTCTGTTGGCCCACATCTCTGCTGCATGACCGCCGAGAAAGAATGACCCCTTTCCCAATAGACACTGGGTCTGTTTGTGTGAGTTTATCAGTCAGGTGCAGCGAGCGCAGTTTGTTCTGGATCTCCCACAGCCAGCTGTGGATTTCAGTGTGTATGTGTATGTTTACCAGCCTGTGCTGTCTGATCAGTGTTCCCAGTGGTCTGTAGAGTCCCTCACCAGTCCCTCACCTGTCTGTGCTCTGTCAGAGGCCTCACTTGTTCTCCATCCATTGCATCAGATGCCGGAGCAGGCCGGCAGAACTCAGGGAGGGGTGGCTGTAATCCCATCTACGTGGAAGAACATTAACATGGAGGAGGAAATACATTGCACGGAGTTACGACTCAGTAACAGCCTCCTAGTACTACCAAAAAATACGCGACGGCCATGAAACCATGTGGAGGTCTATAGCAGTGTCAAATTAACAACAACGTAACATAACAAAAATCTAAAAAAAAAAAAAAAAAAAAAAAAATGAGGCTGCATAATGAACAGACACTGACCTATGATGGCTCCCTTTCAGTTTCCCATATGGGGAAACATGGCAGCTTTTCTGTTTTTGTTTTGAGTAGCGGCACTACGCAGCTCATTTGCAGTTACACAGTGGTATAGATTCAACTGAGTCGCATTTCCAATCCAACCTCTGCTCTCCTCCTGATGAGGCAACATAAATGCCTGTGGGGAGGCTTGCTCCCTGACTCCATGAATATTAGAGTGCTCTAGGAAGCAGGATGTTAGGAGAAGCAGGGCTCATTATTACATCAAGGTTAGAAGATTCACATAGGAGGTGCCTGAGTGCTTTTCCTCTTGTAATTCTTCTGCCTGAGTTCAATTACCCACCTAAATTTATTTATTTTTTTGCTCTGGATTAGCTTTCTAAAGCAGGCAGTAGCTCATCACACGTCGCTTATTATACGCCTCGGAAATGTGAGATATGGGGGCGTCGCCGGGGTGATGACGAACCAGTGTGTGTGTGTGTGTGTGTGTGTGTGTGTGTGTGTGTGTGTGTGTGTGTGTCTGAGTGTATGGATGAGAAAGAGATGATGGATTTTTTTCACTTTCGTTTCCTTATGCTCATGGGCATTACATTTTTGGGAGGGGGGGGGGGGGTTATGAGGTTCATTCTTAACCACTGGTTTAAATGAAGGTCAGCCCAGAGACCAGCTCTCCATTTAAATGCATGAAAGAACCAAATGGATCCATCGATTACACTTTGACACGAGGAGCCGAAACATCTGACCCTGTAGAAAACTTGGAATATTCATTTCTTGCGTTAAGCCTCTACCCAGCTTATGTCATAGCGTCACAGTCCATATGACGTACAATATGATGAACCCGTAAGCTTTGTCCTTTGTGGACCGGTGAAGGCTAAGTTAATTATTATTGTTGTGTAAGGTACTGACAAATTGTACTAAAGCAAAAGTACCAATAATGTGTCAAAATCTTGCTAATCTTACGCAAGAAATCTTACACATTAAAAGTGAAACGGTTCGGGGGGGGGGGGATGTACTCAAGTGAAAGTTCAAAAAAATGCTTTGACACTGATGCAATTAAGCAGTGTCATGTCTTCAAGTGAAATCTAACTTTTATTACTCGTCTAAAACCGTTGTATTTTTAGCCATTTGCCTGAAAACATCGTTCAGTCTCTGTAGGTTTGCTGGTGAGATGCGTGATTCATCGATCTCAAGAGCAGATGACAAATTGACACGATTGTTGATGTTTCATTGTGCATCGATGGACTTGATCGGATATTTAAAAACTAAAACGAAAATAAAATACGCAGGGCGCCATTGAAATGATGTATTTTTTTTATATACAGACTTTGGAACGCTGAAGGTCTCAATAAAAATGTAAGGAATAATAACTTAGTAATGAATTAAAAATGAGTACTCTGTTTAAATTTGAACAACACTAAAGGAAAGCATAAATACCTCAAGATAATAGTTAATTTTAATAACAAAGCCCATTTAGTCAAGTGTTTTTCACCCCTGAAGATCAAAGTGATCCCAGCTAATTATCATAAAACACTCAAGAGCTGTGACTAAGAGCGACAGTGTATGTTTTCCATCCAGCTAACAAATCGTGCACCCTGTTGATACTGAGCATGAATATGAAACGTTGGTTTGTGTACTCTGCCTCTGGTGTGTTGATGAGGCATCATTGGGCAGCAGTAGGCTGTGAAATTGAGTTAGGATGGGTTGGTTACAGGGGCATGGCATTGAGACTGGGGGGTTAGGTTTTTGGAAGCTGTGGGTTGAAGGATTGGGCCTGAAGAAAATGTCATTATATCCGTCTGCCTTTCACCTGCAGTCTTCATCCGGTCGCCCTGCCCCTGGGCTTAGCAGCTGCCTTCTGAGTGACACATTGATTATTCCTGTTAAATCACCTTTTATAGCTGCTTGTAAAGCCCAGGATATGGGTTTGGGTTAGTCCATCAGGGGAAGCCTTTAGAGTCTCACAAACTACGGAAAATGGCCTGGCGGTATAAGCTGTACGATGGGATGAATTAGAAAAAGAATACGGCGCCGAGCTAGACCGTCAAGGATTGAAATGTGCTAGTCGTCCCTTATCCCTTCGGTACCTTCTGTAACAAACCAGGAACAGCTGTGTGTGAGAGTCTAACGTTAGCCTCAAGACATTGGTGGCTTGCAAGAAGTTTTTGTGCTGGTATGCTGAACATGGTGACCAGGAAGTCATGCATGTTAGCTGCTCTTTGCATCGACTATGTATGTCACAAATCTATGAATGGAGACTCTTTTTTTTTTTCCCCCCTCACTATTTTCTTGAGGCTGGTATAGGGTCATTTCTGTGATCCAGATGTCACATGTTCACAGAATTCACTCGTTTTTCCATAGGAAAGAAATGTGTAGAAAATGCTTCCACTGACTCAGGATAAAAGAGTGGCATATAATGGGGATAAAAAAATAGTAAATATAATCACTTCAGAGAGCTATTTTGCTCTTTTTGTTTATCACTGCACATCTGCAATAGGATGTATAGTGTCAGTACGCTCCTTATGGTAATTGTGTGAAAATAGCCCTATTTGGACAGGATTAAATATACTTGGGGAACATGGGTAATTCAGTCATTTGCAGATGCCACTATGTGATTTTTTTTCCCTCCTGTCCATTCTGCACTGAGAAAATTACAAACCAAATTATCTATTGTTTTTTTTTTTTGAGCAACTCTGCAGTGGCTTGATAATTTTAGTCCTGTCTAGATAGAAACCCCTGTGATTTTGCAGACAGGTGCTGCTTCTTTCATATTTTCTCATTCTCATCCTGCTCATCCCAATGAAGGTGCTGTTATACTGACAGTCACAGGCTTAAAGCTTTTTTACTTTATACTACACACCGTTCAGCCATAATATTAAAACCACTTAAAGGCGAAGTGAATAACACTGATTATCTCATTACAGTGGCACCTGTCAAGGGGTGGGATATGGTAGGCAGCAAGTGAGCTGTCAGTTCTTGAAGCTGATGTGCTGAAAGCAGGAAAAATGGGCAAGCGTCAAGATCTAAGCGACACTGACAAGGGACAAACTGTAATGGCTAGACGACTGGGTCAGAGGATCTTCAAAGCGACAGGTCTCGTGGGGATGTTTCCGTTTAGTAATTACCAAAAGTCAACCGGCGACAGGATCATGGGTACCCAAGGCTTACTGATGTACGTGGGGAGCAAAGGCTAACCTGTCCGTTAGAATCCCGCAGAATAGCCACTGTAGCACAAATTGCAGTAAAGGTGAATGCTGACTGTGTTAAAAAAGGTGTCAGAATACAGCTGCTTGTATGATGGGCTTGTCAAGTCCACCACTCAATGCATCTACATTTTGCATGTGAGCATCAGAACTGGACTGTGGAGCGATCATGTGGACAGCCAGGTGTACGTGCACCACGTACCTGGGGAAGAGATGGCACCAGGATGCACTATGGGAAGAAGGCAAGCCGGCAGAGGCAGTGTGTTTCTCTATTGAACGTTCTGCTGTACTACTGTATACAACATTTCTAGAATGAGCAGTCACGTCACTTTGAGTTTCTTCATCATCTAACATTTCTGAGATGTTGCCAAATAAATATGGTGCTAAATTATCCAATAATGTATATTAATTCTTATATGTTTATGTGAAATGTTTTTTTTGCTATTAAAAGCTGATGGAAACACAGAAAGAATGTGAAACTCCATACAGATAGTAACCTCAGCTCAGGATTGAAACTGGGACCCTGGAGACCCAGGGTCGCACTACTATTCCACCCACCAATAATGTTCCCTATATGTTCAAACTGCTAATGCATATAAAATAAAAGAAGACCATGTGAGATGCAGATGTCAGTGTTCAAACAGGGGAAAAAGAAACTCAATCATCCCAAGATTATTTCTTCACTATCCAGACGTCTGGCAGAATTTAAGCAGGAGGTGTGTGAAAAAGTTTTTACAGTCATCACGAAGTGACACTAATACGGTTACACCTGGCATTATTGCAGCTATTCCAGTTCAGCATATATTAACGGCATATATTAATAGGATGGAAATTTGACTCGATTCAGATTGTGACTGATGAACATCTTGAGCAAGCAAACCTTTTCATATCACACTAAACATATTCGGTTTCTCTGGAACACACTCATCATGCATCTAGTCTGTTCCGAGCACTTGAATTCAAAGCAGTCACAAATACAAAGGGTTGCGGCTGACAAGAGGCTTATAAGCTTTCCACCATGCTGACATCATGCATTGTACGACTAGTGTTATGGTTATTTCGCACTGTCAAAGTATTCCATCTGTTTATTCCGTTTTATCATTCTTTGAAATTGGTTTCAGCTGTGTAAGGTGACTTGTGTGGGAGTTAGTACTGCTTTGATTTGGGGACAAAAATAATGAGAATGGGAGAAAAAGTTAGAGAGAGAGAGACAGGAAGTAAGATGCAGCCTGTAGAAAAGAATATTACTACAGAAAAGAAGATGGACTCATATTTTCATTGTCAGCTAAATACTGGTAGGTTTGCTTTTAAGTTTCGATCATTACTTCCAAGAAAAAGTTATGTAGTGTTTTTTATTAAGAAATATTTTAGGTGGCCGTAGAAATATATAGATATAATAGATATACTAGCTGACAACCCAGTGGCTTCGCTCACTGAGTGGAGGGGAAAAAAATAAAATGCAGTATTTATAAAACACTGGCACGGCGCGACAGAATTGATAAAAACCGCTAATAGCTTATCTGAAAATGGACCTCAAACAATAAAAAGGGTAAAAGACGTGTTCTGACAAATCCTTTATAAACAGTTGACACATACATAGTAGTACATATAATAACATATGACGGATACGTACACATTTTGTAACGTCAGCGCAGAGCGTGTGCCACGCCCACCTGTGGAATGCGCGTAATGGATAGACCGCGCAAAATCTCTCAACATGGCAACCCAGTGCACGTGTCACGCCCACCTGTGGAATGCATATATCGGAGCTAATTTACCTGGACTGAATTAGTGGTGATTAGAAAGACTTGAACGCTTCACGGCCAAGGCGTGTGTCCAAGTCGATATCTGTGCTTGATCTCTGTTTGATGACTATTTTCCGGCGGGACTTTGAACTATTTTGCCTTAAGGACTAAGTTAAGCATGTCTGCCGTATTTATGTTGGACTATTGTTATGCTGTGCATCTTCTGCCGGCTTTTTGTGTTCGTGATTCAGCCTGATTTCCGTTTATCACACCCTTGTTTCAGGTTTCCAGTTTTC
>JAOVYU010000042.1:26924845-26935552 GCA_025674565.1 Synodontis membranacea
CTGTTTACTGCATGTTGTAATATTTTTATTTTAAGTAGACAGATTTAATCTCATCATTTTTGAAGTCACCATTACTCTACATCATTTCATTGCATGTGCCTAAGACTTTTTTTAAGACTTTTGAACATCGATAGTGCATTATCATTTCTATAATAACTCATTGACAGGGTCTTGTATCGCAAATGTTACAAGTAATCTATTTTCGAAATGAGTAAAACATTTATTTTTTTTTTTTTTACAAAAGAAAACATCTAGTCGTTGACATGGTGACATTTTATGTAAGGAAATGTCTATGTAACATTTTTCAGATGAAGTCTCCAGTCTCAGTGCTTTGTAACACTCAGAGGTAAAGCTGTCCTTCCAGGTTGTCCACACAAGAAAGTATTAAGGACAGAGGAGTTTTGTGTTTTGCAGTTTCTCTGTAACTTGGCAAGTTGCATTTTTCTGTCTTTTTAAAGGTACGCTGCGCAAAATTCTGCGGATTGCAACCGCCTGAATGCCTCTCTGTTACTCTTCTCGTTCCAAGTGTCTCAGAGCATACGGTGGCTGTCAGCTGCCACAGAGTACTTCCAAGTCCTTACATTCACATTCCCTTACTTTTTCTGCACTAAGTAATAAGTATGATCCTATATTTTTTCAACACTTGGGTTCTCAGACTGGTTAACCAGTGCCAGTAAACACTGATTACTCTACTTTTTTTTCTTCCTCCTCTTCCTTCTGGTCCTTTCTTTTGGAATCATGCTGCAACTTGTAAAAAAATGTGAAACGCAGAAGGCTCTTGAGGAACAGGACCTGCTCCTTATGTAGACATAAAGAGCTCATTCTAACTGTAACATAAGAGGTAACAGGAACGAATGGTTTCTCAGACATTCCGCTACCTTAAACGTAACCTCTTCAAAAGTATGACATCATTCCGTAATAAATACAAAAGTGAAGTCACTGACTAATTACTGTGGTATAGCAGGAATAAAGCACATATGATTGTGATGTATGGGAAAATAATTCTTCAGAGAGGTAAGAACATCAGACCAACCCTTCAACCCTTCAAAGGAAAAAAAAAAAACCCAAACATTTGGGGACATGCTGTTATTGGAAAGTAATCAATACTAAACGATTATGCCACAAATATAGAGACATGTCTTGAAATGTTTTATTGCTCTTATGCCACAGAAATTTTCCAACGATTGCAATTTTTTTTAAAACCGTTGTACTGTTGTGTGGTGGTTAGCACAGTCGCCTCACAGCAAGAAGGTTCTAGGTTTGAACCTGTCAGCAGTCTTTGCACGTTCTCAGTATGTCTGCGTAGGTTTCATCCAGGTGCCCTGGAGCTGCCCAGGGTGTACCCCGCCTCTCACCCAGAGTCAGCTGGGACTGGCTCCAGGTTCACCCCAACCCTGTGGTATATATATACAGTATATATAAAACAGATGGATTAGATTATTTGACTTATATTATGTGTAGTTTTTCCCCCCTACAAGCACCTATAAACAAATTGTTACTGTAGAAACAATAACATATTACTACGGTACACATGCATTATAAGCTGCTGTTAATCAACACCTTAGTGAATTTAACAATATCATAATCTGCAAAGGTTACGTATACAGCGTACAGTGATTCAGGATTTCAAGACAAGTGGCTCTAGAATTCCAGCCATTTCGGTAAAAGGCGAAGTGTTTCTTTTCCGAAAACGAAATGCAAACTGCTAGAATAGCATTTCTGCTATAGTAGCAGGTAAACATGAAAAAAAAAAACAAAAAAAAAACAAGCCATCTGTATTTTTGTGTCTTCATTGTCTGACATGGACTGCCAGCAGCCTGGAATATCTCAGCCATTGTGAGGAAGGAGTTGAATGGGGTGCTTGTGGACACTGAGATTGAATTGTTCGGCGCTGTTCTGTCATGACTGACAGGTAATCTAGCGGTGGGCGATTCGAGGGACCACACGGCACAATTCTAGATACACGAGCTATTTGGGGAGGCTGCGTATTATTTTGCACATGGCAAATGTTTATCTTCAGCAGACACGTTTTTGAAATTCTGCTGCCCTGCCTTGTGCTTATTACAATCTGTTTGTTTGTTAACCTCAGCCGTAACCTCATGTAGATGAGAGCGACAGTGTATTTTCCCCTAGCGTTCCTCCCTGCAGTTCGGAGCGCCCCCGTTTCTGCCACGTTCTGTCTCTGCTGCAGCGTCTCAGGCTTTACTGCCTCCCCGTGCTCGCCTTCTTAACACGTCTTTGTCACTACCATCTAGTCTAGCTCTCTCTTGCTTAGCGAACAGGAAATGACAATAAGGCAAGATTGCCTGCCACACCCCCCCCCCCCTTCCCCCCCCAGTTTACACGCTCCACCACTTCACTGTGCTTTTCTGTTTTATTTCTGCAAGATCCCAGATCTGTCGTGTGACAAAAGAGAAGCCACTCATAATGACAGTATTGGGTTAGTAGTTTGAGTGCAGGTAGAAATTAAGGCAGATCATGAGACGTGAGGCAGCATTTGCGGTTGTGTTGTGGAATTCTAGCTGTGCAGGTGTTTATATGGCAAAGCCTGTGAATTCTTGAGTGATGGTTGTGTAATAAAGAATGACTTGTCAGGTGCGTGATGCAGTAGTTCATGCCAAGTGAGAAATGGCCAATAACTCTTACTCACACTTTATTAGTCCTGTCCACATCAGTCGGATAAATACCGTTTGCAGACTCCGTATTCCTTTGTAGAGTATGGGGTCATCCCATGTCAAAGTAACCAAGACTTCCTGCCAGAACCAGTCAAATATGCATACCACTGATAACAAAAGTCGAAATATTAAAGCTTTTACTGCTGAATTTACTTTCGTCCCGTTTCATTGAGGGAGGTCAATTAATCCAGTTTGCTTCTCATTTTGGAGCAATTTTGGGAATTTGAAAATGTCACTTTCTAAGTACCTACATCCCTTATTTGGTTTTGTGAAAAGACATGTTGGTATACTTCATGATTCTGGTATTGTAAATACATTTCTGTGTCATATGTACCAATGGCAATAGGCCGAAATTGGCGGGGGATGATAACGAGTGCATTTTTTTTGGAAAGTTTACACCTTTACTATTTCAAAAGTATAAAAGATACAGTACATTATTTCCAATTTATATTATGATTAGGAATGAACGTACTTTTTTCTCCAGGCATTTACAACTTCCTAGTGATTACACTCCCAAAATAAAGCAACCACCAATAATGTTCGACAATCAAACCGTTCAATTTTGCATTTTTTTTTTTTTTTTTTTCAGAGAGGAAAATCCAAATGTGGGACACATGGTACAAATCTGGTTTTCTGTTTCCTGGAAGAACAGACTGTATAGATTAATTAATGTGAAAAACATTAACTCGTTAATGTTTTGCGTCCAAGAGCATTCGCGTGTATATCTGACTGGTTAAAAAAAAAAAATTAGCTAAAATGACATTTCTTTTTTGGCTGCACCATTTTCTGAATTCAGTTGATTTGCTGTGGAAGGACACTGCGGCATATTGTACAGTACGTCCTGTAAATTCCTGTCTAAACTGAAAGATAGGTTTTTGTTTTTCTTCGGTTTAAAGACAATAGAAGAAGTGTTCACTCATCTTGCGGCAGAACCATGTATTCAAAAGTAAAACAATGAAATATAGAAGATGTATAAAAGGATGTGCCAGAGAAGCAGCACTTCTGGGAGTAAGTTTAAGTAAGTTATTGAGTTCCTTGCGCAGCTTGAATTTACAACAAAGCACTAACAATAACAGTCAAAGTCGTCCGTTTGTATTAAAACAAGATCAAACTCAAGTTCATTTTGCACTTACAGTACTGCAGTATGATCACAGTGTTGCATCATAAATGTATTTGTACATTAAATTATAATGATAATATACAAAGTCTAAGATGGTATTCCAGATATAATAGTCATTTAAAGAACAGTTTAGTCAGCCTGCAGGAACTTTTTAAAAATAGTTTTTTTTTTCCTTCAACCTTTCTGAAACACTGTTATGTTGATGTAAACCATAACAAGTACATTTTAAAAGGATTCCAAAAGCACCCGTCATTTCCGTGGAGTTTTAGAAAGCTTTTGGTTAAAACGGAAGTCGAATCACGTTGCAGATGAATAAAAAAAAAAACCTTCGTCCATGTAATCACTTAAAAATTAAACATTGTAATTTTCCTTAAGTAAATGTATTTTGTAGTATGCAATCCCATGCCGATAGCCTTTTGAACACGTACTACATATACGCTTATTCTGCATGGCTGACTCTTGAAAATTACAACAAAAATAACACAAATGCAGTAGACATAAAAAAAAAAACAACAACAACATAAAATCACGACAAAATTCATAGCTTGCATTTAAACTAAAACTTTTAATAAAGTTCCAGTGAACATTATTGGAAATGTTGGAAGCCTCTAACCATTCACTGGTCTTTGTTTTGGCTGACATTTGGTTACCAACAAAAAAAATCAGTTATTGTGAATATTGTGAGTGTGAAACAGTTTTCCTGAAAATTTCATCTCTGTGTAGTTGTACATTTGGAGTTACTTCCAATGATTGCTACTATAGTCACTCGACAATGACAGCAGTATTGCCTGTAATGCAGTGTGATCTGTTTGTACTATGTGATATACACTGTTGCATTTCTATGGCCGTTGAAATGCACGTGTTATGAAGTAACACCAAAAATAGCGTTCGATGTTTTTGTTCATTATTTATACTCCTATTTCCATGACAAAAAACTACATAAGTTATAGGTCTAAATTAACACATCAGAGCAGAGATCAGAACAGTGGACAGATGGTGGTTATTTCTCCCGTCCTATTGAACCACGATACGTGACAATTATTTATGTTTGCCTTTTCACAGTTTCACATGGCATTGATTTAAAAGGCATCAAGGTTGAAAAAGAGCTAACAGAAGGAAAGAATAAAATAATTTTTTTTTGCTGTCGTTTTAGACAGCTCAGAAAATTTGAATATCATGAAAAAAATGCATTTTCTTTTTCATAATTTAACTCCGAAAAGGAAAACTTTCATATATTCCATGTTCATTACACACGAAGAGAAATATTTCAAACCTTTTTTTTTGCCCTTAATTCTGACAACTATGGCTTATAGCTCATGAAAATCAGAAATTTTGTATCTCAGTTTATTAGAATATGCCCTAAGATCAATCCAAAATGGATTTACGATACAGAAATGTCCTACATCTGAAAAGTATGTTCATTTACAGTATACAGTCAATACTTGGCTACCGAATGAATGCAGCATGGCATGTAGGTGATCAGCTGAGGTGTTATTTAAGTCCAGGTTGCTTTGATAGCGGCCTTCAGCTCGTCTATACTTTTGGGTCGGGTGTTTCTAATCTTCCTCTTGACATATACCTCATAGATTCTCTATCAAGAGAAACACAGTAATACACAGAAGCAGAAGTAATATCATGGTCAGCAAACCATGATTTGGTAGTAGTTTTGACATTGTGGGCAGTTGCTAAGTCCTGCTGGAAAAGGAAATCAGCATCTCCATGAAGCTTGTCAGCAGATGAAAGCATGAAGTGCTCTAAAATCTCCTTGTAGACGCTGTGTTAACTTTGTACTCGATGAAACAAAATGGACGAACACCGGCAGATGAAGTGGCACCCCAAATCATCACAGACTGCAGAAACTTCACACTGGACTTCAAGCACCTTGAATTCTCTGCCTCTTCACTCTTCCTCCAGACTCCAGGACCTGCAAAATTGACTTTCATCTGAAAAGAGGCCTTTGGAGTACTGAGCAACAGAGTCCAGTTCGTTTTCTCCTTAGCCCACGTAAGACGCTTCAGACATCATCTCTGGTAGATTCAGATCTATTTCGTGCAATAGCAATAGTGAGGCACCTGACAGGCATAAAACTTATAGCTTCAAAACATATATCGTCATATACTTGGAGATACCAATGAATTTGATCATGTATTCAGGGAACCAGACACATTTTTAAAATGTGTAGTTTGTTTGGAGGCTTTAGTGTTGCGAAGGTAAAAGTAAAAGCCATCCATCCTTCCAGGCATTATCTATACCACTTATAAGTTTAGGGTGGTAGCAAAGCTGGAGCCGATCCCAGCTGACTTCGGGTGAGAAGCGGGGTACACCCTGGGCAGGTCGCCAATCTGTTGCAGGGTGAAAGCCATACATTTAAAAAATAAATAAATAAATAAATAAATAAAGGAACTAAGATGAACACCGGGGAATTTAGTATTCCTTCTGGACCGTGGTTTTGAACTAAATCATCTAAGGCACTGTTGGGGAAACTATGAATATTGGAGATTAATGAAGTGCTTGAAAGGTGCAGAATGCACTGCTTTGCAGAGGGAGGAAAAAAAAAAGTGCTGCCTTTTAAGATAAGCCCTTGTTATATACCCCATTTGGATGCAATGTTATGGAAATTAAGAACACTCCAGGGATGGTGTAAAAGATAAATTATGGGCATTATTTGCAGTTTCTACATGGATTTGCTACAGCATGGTAAGAGTATGGCAAAAATGAACTTTGTGGCTAGAACAAAATTATTTATCACAGAGGTCAAATGTTCATTCCGAGTGTACTTTTTGTATTTCCATATGCAGATGATAAAAAAAAGAAGAAGAACATGTTCATGGGGTTTCCGGTAGATTAGTAAAGCAGGACACACTGTATGTTATTGTATTTAATCACTATTATTTTAAAATATAACAAATTGAATAAATAAATAAATAAATAAATTATTTTTGATCTGGGAGGAGTAAGGTAAGGTGAGGTAAGGTGAGGTGAGGTGAGGTAAGGTGAGGTGAGGTAAGGTGAGGTGAGGTAAGGTGAGGTGAGGTAAGGTGAGGTAAGGTGAGGTGAGGTAAGGTGAGGTAAGGTGAGGTGAGGTGAGGTAAGGTGAGGTGAGGTAAGGTGAGGTAAGGTAAGGTGAGGTAAGGTGAGGTAAGGTGAGGTAAGGTAAGGTGAGGTAAGGTGAGGTAAGGTGAGGTAAGGTAAGGTGAGGTAAGGTGAGGTAAGGTGAGGTGAGGTGAGGTAAGGTGAGGTACAGTAAGGTGAGGTGAGGTAAGGTGAGGTGAGGTGAGGTGAGGTAAGGTGAGGTGAGGTAAGGTAAGGTAAGCCTTTATTAGTCCTGCAAGTGGGAAATTTACATTGTCATGGCAGAAAGTGGACAGAAACAACGAGCAGCAAAAAGCAAAAACAACGGAATGAAGCAAAGTATAACCAAAAATACAAATGTACACTGCACAAACCATATGCATGACAAAAATAAAAATATGTGCATATGTATTGCAAAGTGTACACCCATATATATGTATCTATATGAATGGGATGAAATTGAGAGACGAACCGAAATGTGAGATACCTAAGGAAATGTGCATGCTGCTTCATGCTTTTGCTACCGTCAGTTAGTTTGTATTGGCAAGAGCTACAGTAAGTCATCTTATTGGCACTGTTGATCTTGAGGATTGCCGTGGTCTCCTGGTATGTGCCATTAATCAGTTTAGTAGACAAAGGCAAGACAGAAGGAAG
This sequence comes from Synodontis membranacea, assembly GCA_025674565.1. Lineage (NCBI taxonomy): Eukaryota > Metazoa > Chordata > Actinopteri > Siluriformes > Mochokidae > Synodontis > Synodontis membranacea. The sequence goes on from JAOVYU010000042.1 coordinate 26,932,367, forward strand.
AGATTTAAAAAACAGAAATCCTGAGCCTCGAAACACATTCACCCGGAGCTTGGGGCATGGCTGTGAAGTCCAAATATAAAGCAATGAAACTGAAACGCCAAGCCTTCTGATTCGTCCTGCAGACTGACCCCAAGTCTTTATTGTCATTTTTATAGAGATACAGTAATAAAAGAAAGGAACTTGATAAACAGCCTGCTCGGTTGGTTGAAAGTTTATCCGACACAGACAAAACATCAAAAGAAATCTTTTTTTTTTTTTTTTTTTACCCTGAAATCCATTGACCAGCGGTTCTCAATTCAATCTCTGTTGAAAGAAAGAAGGAGGGATGCTGCATAGGCCAGAGGGCTTATTGGCACCCTTGCCCTTTTAACTGATAAATGGAGCTGGGGCTGGATGTGATGTTGAGAAAAGTAGATAATGGAGCATGGAGCGCAATTGTTCAGCCTGAGACCTCTCGCTCTCTTCCTCTCTCACACAGATCCCCCCTCTTCTAATCATTTACTTCCTGCCTTCTTAGCTTCTCCAGTCCAACATGATGCGACTGAAGACAGCAACAGTCTCTCTGGAGTTATTGAACTCCGACTTGTGCTATAGATGTAAGTTGGGGCATCAGGCGTAATGCCGATAGATGGTGGTTCCACCAACCTTTAACATGGAGAGCTAGATTTTACTGGCTGAGAACCAAGAACCCAAAACTCCAGATCTCCGGGGAAAAAAAACCCCAAAACGAAACAACAAAAAAATGACATGTAGTGGCAGATCTATAAGCTTCTTTGAGATTAATCTGAACGTTGAGCTGTTAAGACCCCACGAGGAGCTTTCAGTCATCCTTAGGCCATGTTTTCTGGATGTTGGTGTGGCCCCGTGCCAGGCAGCCAGGCTCCTGAGATGATTGCTAAGCCACACTGGATAGGAATGGCTGGGTAAACATCGGTGGATATTCTCATGCTCCCTTTGCAAATGTTTCCCAGGCTTTACACAGCTGTTATGTTGGTGTGATGCACGAGCAGACGGTCTTAGGAAGTAAAACAGAGCAAAATCACTCGGCAAATATCCCATCACAAATTTGCCCTTCAAGAAAGGAATTTCCTTATTAGTGCTGTCAGTAATGCCATGCCTGCTAATAACGCTTTCCCCCTAGCCTGATTAATAATGGAACTCTCAAAACCTGCAATGTAAATCATTTAATTCTATCTGAAACCAAGATCTCTCTCTTTGTTCTTTCTCTCTTTCACTTACTGTACCAGCTACTGTAAATCTTGTTGTCTATCTTGATGTGACATATATCTGATTTTTTTCTGAACCGTGTCTGATCTTTTTAATCCAGACCTCACACACTTCTGTATGTGGTCAGTGATTGAATACATACCTAATGTGTGGCAATGTAACATTAATAGTAATGGTCAGATCAGAATTTTTTTTTTTTGGGTGGGGGGGGGGGGATTGGTAATTTACTCTATATTTTGGGAAATTAATTATTTGCTATTAAAAACGAGTAGTGTTTGAAACAACTGCCCAAGAATTGGCAAACCACAGCCGTTCATTCATGTTCAGTCTCACAGCAAGTCTGGAGCCAATGCCTGTAACACTGGATGCTGGGTGGGAAGTCCAGGTGGGACATCAGTCCTTCGTGGAGCACCCTCTACATACACACTGACACAATCACTCACACCTACAGGCAATTTTGCATGGCTAATCCAGCTAAATGCATGTTTTTTGGACAGTGGGAGGAAAACAGTGAGTCCATGCAAATACAGTAAGGGCATATGAAACCCCACTCATACAGTGACCTGAATACCCACACGTCTCTCGGTGCCGCAGTACTGTACCAGCAGTAACTGCAAAAAAAAAAAAAAAGCGAAAGCTAGCCATCTGCCATTTCTCTGCCTTCTTGACCTGATCGTGTACATCTGATGAGCAAGCCTCCGGCTCAAATCGCGATTCAGGATTGGGCTTTTAGACCATGCATTTTTGCTTTTGCTGTGATTGATTGTCTCATAAATATTGCGGGGTATGTTTTGTTGTTGTTGTTTTCATGACGCACATGAATCATGAAGAACTCATTTATTTATGTGCGCACGCAGGGCATTTCAGGAGACAGGTGCATTCACACGAAAGACCGCCAGGTCACTCAGAGTTGCAAATATGAACAATCAAGAAACATCTGATCTGTGTACTCGTTATTCTCCTGTCTACATTCATCAGCTCAGCACTGTGTCCAGCCTCCTGTACAGGCAGGTGTCTCAGAGTCTCTTCTGGCTGGACCATATGCAGGTGTTTGAGATTCCATCTGATTGAATCTGCTGTGGCCAGGTGGAGGTCACCGAGACTCAGGCCTGCATGTGCTCTGGCCAGCCTCGAGCCATTGGAGCTGGCAGACCTGAAGAGGCATTCATCTCATTTTCGTCCCATGAAGGAGGACATCTTTTTGGCTGGTGATGAGAATTTCTGCGTACAGAAAAAGGGACAGACTGTGTTCTAGCCAGAGATTGGCAATATTGTGGACTAGGCTACAGAATAAATGCAATCCATTTTTAATTTGTGTAGTGATTTTAGCAGTAGATATCAGCTTTACATAAATCCAGGCGTAGAGGTAAATTTAGATTTTAATAAGCAAGCTAAAGGTAGCCGTGGAAAAAGGAAAAACTCCTTGAGAGGAGAGGAACCAGACTGAAAAAAGGGATCCTAGGCATAAACCATTTTTTGGGAGGTGCATATAAGTAATCTATTTGTCCCAGATGGCAAGTATGTACTCAAGCCTTTGCTCGGTTGATCATTCATACATTTCTGTCTCTGTGCACCTGTATGTCTTTGCATTTTATGGCTTCACGTGTAGCACACACTTTAGGCGGTACGCTGTCAGCCAGCCAGATTTTCGCTGCACTTATATTGCCTTATTGATTTCCTGCAGAGCTGACATTTACACCAGACTCTGTCAAGGAGCTTTCGGCCTTCATCAATGAAGTCAGTCCCTTAATGGCACTCCTGGCCAAGACACCTACCTGGGCCTCCAACGTGACTGTCATAGCTTACAGCGCACTTATTCTGTTTGGTCCACATTCTGTCACATGTAGTTTATTTATTTTATTTCATTTCAATTTATTTTATTTATTTATTGTTTGTTTGTTTATCTATCTACCTAACTATCTACCTAACTATCTACCTAACTATCTACCTAACTATCTA
>JAOVYU010000042.1:27040382-27056233 GCA_025674565.1 Synodontis membranacea
TATATAGTCATTTAAAAGCAGTCATTTTCTAAAACGTAACACTCCGACAGAAGAAAGGCTTTGTGTCACAGCTACAACAAGAAAGCTAAAGTGTAGCATTTGATTCTGCTGCTCAGTTGATCGAACAACTTCTTTTATCCCAGATCTTGGTTTCTTTGTTGCTGTCCTTTGTTGCTGTTATGTTATTGGACATTCTAACAAATACAGAGTTTGAGCAATCTGATCATGCTTCCTAGTTAGAGTTTCTTTTTTTCTCTTTCTTGTATTAAGTATGCATTTTTTCCCCTGTAAGTCCTAAAACACATAAATGGGTATTTTTGAAAATCTGTTTTCTTTAATTTGGGTTTTGGCCTCCACGCAAATGCATTCTGGGTCACTAAAAATGAAAGTTTTTTAGAAGATGCCCTCCAAGGTGGAGAAATTATACAAATATTTTCACTGTTTCTGCGTGGGAGGGGAAAGAAAAATCTTTGCTATTTTGTGTGTTATGTGTGTTAGGACTCATGGCTGCTGGCCAGGTTGTTAGTTTGTGGTTTAGCATTGCTTATTTGATAATGCGTTTGCAATTTAATACCACTTGTTTTATTATTACCCCCTTGTGCAGAGCCATAAGAAGATGATAAGTGCTGTACTGTTTCTCAAATCAAGCCAAGTGGCTTTTATTGTCCAATAAAAGTTCAAGCATATACAGTACATAGTGAAATGAGACAGTGCTCGTCCAGGACCATGGTGCTTTATAGAGTATAAGACAGCACAGAATTACAAAAAGTGTACCTGTGACTACTCTTTCACAGTCTGGCAGGGAGTACGTGAATGCTTCGTTACCTCTTACCAGATGGCAGAAGGGTGAAAAGTGTGTATGAAGGGTGCATAGGGTGATCCAAAATGCTGGTGGCTTTGCAGACGCAGCCCGTGTGATGGAGGGAAGAGAGACTCTCACTATCCTCTGTACGATCTTGTGATCTGATCTCGATTGTCCCTCTGAAGAATGTGATGAGGATGGGCTTTCCTCAGACTTTGCAGGGACCAGGAGAGGTTCTCCGACAGGTGAACACCGAGGAATTTGGTGCCCTTTGACAATCTCCGCAGAGGATCTGTCAATGTTCAGAGAACGGTGGTCGCTCAGCAGTCTTCTCTCTTGTTTTGTCTACATTCAGAGACCAGTTGTTGACTCCAGTTGCACCAGTCTGTTAGCCGTTGCACCTCCTCTCTGAATGCTGACTCTGTGTTCTTGCCGATGAGACCCACCATGGTTGTGTCATCGGCGAACTGAATGATGTGATTCCAGCTGTGTGTTACTGCACAGTCGTAAATCAGCGTAGTCAACAATGGTGGACTGAGCACACAGCCCTGGGGGGCCCCAGTGCTCAGTGTGGTGGTGCTGGAGATTCTGCTTCCGAGCCAGACTGACTGAGGTCTTCAGTCCAGGATTCAGTTGCAGAGTGAGGTGTTCATGTTCCTGTGAGCATTTTATTCTCATTTGACGCATTTCGATGTGAATAATAATCATTTTTAATATGAAAAACAGGTTTGTGTATGTGTGTGTGTGTGTGTTGGACGTGTCTCCCCCTGAAGCTACCTGTGTGGTAGTGTGTTGAAAATCAGGTGGGATCAAAGCCCCTGCTCAGCGCACCACTTGACATTTACATCTCTCTATTTGCTGTCCGCACACAGCCATGCAATCACAGCCACAACCAGCAGCACTCATGCATCAAAGCCTGCCATATTTGCTGTGATGAATGAATGAGGCGGACCGTGCTCTTTTTCTTCCTCTCTCTCTCTCTCTCTCTCTCTCTCTCTCTCTCTCTCTCTCTCTCTCTCTCAGTCTCTCTCTCTGTCTCTCGCTCTTTTTCTGCCTCTCTCTCTCTCTCAACTGGATTGGCAGGTCTGCAAGTGAGTCATAAGCTTAGTCTCAGCTGTGGTTTAAAAAAAAACAAAAAACAGCACCTCTCCTGGAATGGGCTGAAAGCCCTGCTTCCTTAATAGCATGTTTTTGTGCTGCGCTACACTCTCTCTGTCTAATCAAACAGATGGGCTTGTTCCCATGCTCATCTTGGCCACCTGACATACACGTACACACACACACGTACACACACACACACAGACACACACACACCTAATCAGGCTGCCACACATTGCCTAATTCCGTGGTAGCAGGAATGACTGCATTTTTCTCTCTGTTTCCTGTACAGCACATCAGGAATAATTACAGTTGAGCTAATTCCATTTTCCAGCAGCAGTAATCATCGTCATAGATGAAGGAGCAGATCCAAGCCAGGTCGTTCTCTCAGGCACCATGACGGATGCCATGTCCCAGTCCCTCAATCAAAAGCCTCCAGTTCAGTTCTTATTCTTTATTCCCAAATACCTGGATGTGATAGACTCTGTGCGTGTGGGTGCTGGGGATCAGCATTCATGCAAATCTGGACATCTGGACTTTAATTGATGTTTGCTACTATCACCCGTAACTGAGATAAAGCGCATCACGGCTGAATTTAAATAGAGTGAAGATAGAAGACATGGGTAGAAGTGTTAATGTGTTTGAAAATACAATTTCAAGATCAAACTGCAGACAGCCAATATGGTGCAGCTGCTAAATTAGAATAATTTCCATCCACGTTAAAGACAGGAGCTGGTGAATAATCACGGATTTTAAATTAACAAGTCCATATTTTCCGCTCAGTACAGTAGTGGTGGGCTAAGCATGCACACAGAAATCCTTTTAGGGACACATCCTGTAGTGGAAAGCGGAACATATTCCACTGAAGGTCTAACTAACCGTGCAATTGACATCTCTGAAGCGCTTTTTCTTCCTGGTCACTGTGTAATTATGCTCTGCATTGTGCTATTCATGGCCAAAGTGCTGCTGGACACTGGGCCGTGATGATAAAAGCCCCATTATTGCATATAGTCTGGAGTCAGGCGTCTATGTCATGCCTGCTTAATTCCCTCTAAAAGCTTCTCCTGCGTGTGGTCTGCTTTGTTTGAAACCATAGTGGAGTGTGTAGACTGTAGAGCTTTAGTCTGGACTTATGCTGTGTCAGCAGGAAGAAGGAACATTGTGGCATGTAAGGCCAACCCATGAGAATAAACCATAATAGTGAGCATTTATCGGTGTATGGTTGACATATTGAGGGAGTCATATGAGGCACATTTCCGCTGAGGTTCCTGAATGTTTTGAAGAAGTAAAGAGTTCCGAAACTTTCTTAAACTAAAATCGTGCTCCATGCTGCCAGTACAGTTTCATAGACTTGTGTCTAAATTGAAGACCTATGCCAACTTGTGGCTACTCACACTTTATTAATACACTTCATGTTAGATTTCCTTTTAATGTGCCGCTCTTCTGTATTTAGTTCAGTAATTTGCAGTTTGGGAAGAACGTCAAGCATTCACAACTCTAAGGATACAGTCTTATGCAAAAGTTTGGGCACCCCTCCGAGGTTGCATGATAATTAGCTCTGTCTCCATAAGAGAAGATCACAGCAAGATGTTTAAGATATATAGACAAGGGGATGTTTATCAGTTCAAAATTCTCTATGTAGCATTACTGAGTTGTAGAAATAAAATAAAATGTGAAAAATGGGATGTGCAAAAGTTTGGGCACCTTCTCACTTGCCGTACTCTGAAGACCTGCAGTCATTTAATACTGACAGGTTGCAACTAAATTGCTTTGATTAGCTCATGAGACCTTAAACTACAAAGACAGCTGCAACCAAGCAAAAAAAAAAAAAAAAAGTTTAACATATATAAATTGCAAATGGCATTCGTCCTTGGTTTCTTCTTAGAGAGTGGCAACATGGGAACCTTTAAGGAACTCTCTATTGACTTAAAAACTAAGATTCTTTTTTATGAATTAGGAGAAGGGAACAAAAGATTATCATGACGTTTTGGACTGTCTGTCTCAACAGTCAGAAATGTAGTTAGGAAATGGAAGGCCACGGGAACGGTCCTCGTGAAGAAAAGATGTGGTAGGCCAAGAAAAATCTCTTAAAGGCACAGGCAAAGGCTGGTTAGAATCGTCACAGACAAACCACAGACCACCTCCAGAGAGCTATAACAACATCTGGCTGCTGATGGTGTCATTGTACATCGCTCCACAGTCCAGTGCACTTTGCACCGGGAACAGCTCAGTGGAAGGGTGATGCACAAAAGGTATGCAAAAGTGAGGTATGCAAAAGAGCATCTGGATAAGCCAGAAGTATTTCGGGAAAAAAAAAAATACTGTGGACAAATGAGACTAAGATAGAGATATTTGGTCATAACCAGAGGGTGCTATGCATGGCAAAAAAACCAAAAAAAAACCACTGCATTCCAGGAGGAGAACTTGCTGCCGACAGTAAAATTTGGTGGAGGGTCCATCATGTTATGGGGCTGTGTTGCTAGCACAGGTACCGAAAACCATGTTAAAGTTGAGGGCCGCATGGATTCCACCCAATATCAGCAGATCCTTGACAAGAAGTTCAAGTTCCCGTTCAAGTCTCAAGTTCCATGTGAATCAAAAATGTATTGTGCACGTTACCCTGACTGTCGCAGCTACTGAACATAACGTAAAAGTGAAAAGCTTATCGCTCACATCTTACGTTGACTCTGATCCGGCAGCAAGGTTAAAGTGTCACTAACTAGCGATATCCTGCAATGTTCATAAACAGCACATGTCCTACAGAATGAATCACTAACCTGTTGTTGGCTACTACACTCGGCACCACTGCGAGGTGACTCACTGTGGATATACACATCTTGAGTGCTAATGTTCGTGATCTAGCCTGATATATCTAATCCTTGCGAGATAGCTAAAATTTCTCCGCAGATAATAATAATAGTTCTCCATTAGCTGGCTATCAGTGGAAAAAAAACACCCATGGACGCCTCTACGTTTATCTGTTAGCAGCAAGCTTGCCAGCCTTGAGCATTGTACGTATAGGCATGAATGATGTATTTGTACCTCTTCAGAACTGTAAAATGTTATGGATTTAACAAGCTGATGTATCTGTGTGTTCATTGATCTAAAGCAAATACTAGCATTATATAGTGTAACTCATTTAAAATGAAGGAAATGCTACTTTGTTTACTGTTGACGCCTAGAGCAGCCAGGTTGATATGATCCTGAACGTTCCCGAATGTCCAAGAAGGAATTCATTGTTGAGTGGGTTTTGTTTGGTTTTCCCTCGAGGTTGGAAATTCCAAGTTACAAGCTTAAATTCCAGAGCAAGTGTCAATCGAACCGTCATTGCACTGGCTTCTTATTAACTTAGAGAACAAAAATGCCTTATATATATAAAATAAATAAAAAGATCAAGTCCTAAATCTTTATCTATTACTCTATTACTTTTTCTCTATACTTTCTTGCCGTAAGTTGGGATGTGATGAGATTTCGCTCACCTGAGCTGGAGTATGTTCCACCTTCAGATTTCTCAGGAAATCCAACTTGACACCCTGACACACCGCTGGCTGTGAAACTGTTACTTGATTATCAGTTCACCTAACAGCAATTTAAGAACATTGTATTATACTGTATTTATTGTTACCTGAATCAATGTTTTTTTTCTTCACAGCTTCACAAAGAATTTTAATGAGCTTTATCACTTTAATGCAACGCTGTGGCTTGTGAGAAGACTTACTCACAAGTTTAGATGTATGAACAGATGCAATAACTGGCAGTTTCTTTTACAGAATGTTCCCTTGATATCATAAGCAGGTTAATTGCCAATGTCAAAGATGTTCACGGTCTTGAAGAAGACCTTGAAATATATTGGGTATTTTAGTTAATATATAAAATTAAACATTGCGTTTTAATGTTTAAATAGCGGAGATTTGACTATAGTCGGTGAATCAGCTTGGACAATTTGTGTCCATTCAGCAATACCTTTCTGCCATTCTCCATGACTGTGACGTAATAGTGGTAGTAGTAGTAGTAGTAGTAATAATAATAATCATCATCCTCTTCATCATCATCTTCATGGCCATCATGGCCTTCAATGGTTAAAGCAGTCACCCCATCATCAGGAGATTGCAGGTTTGAATCCTGGTGATGCCATAGTCATCAAGGCCGGGCACTCAACCAGAAAACTACACCCACTGAGGTTGCACAAGTCAGTGTGGTCCTAGTGCTGGTCCCAAACCCGGGTAAATTGGGAAAGGTTGCGTCAGGAAGGGCATCCAGTGTAAAAGCAGTGCCAAATCGATCTGCGGACAATGATCTACAGACCAGGAGGAGCCAAACAGGAAGGATGGAATCATAATTATCGTCATCATCATCATCACCATCTTTATCTGTCTATCTGTATATCTATCTATCAGACAATTAATTCAAAGTAAGATCTACGGATTTCGCACAACACATAGTGTTGTAACAAGTGTCGTCTGCTGTGAGTTGCACAAAGGGGTGACGAGAGCTAATAAATGTCACATTTGCAGTTCTTTGCTCTTGCAATATTGCCTTGAGTTTTTCCTCAATTTGTAGTGCTCTAACCTGGAACTGTAATAGACTTAATTGGGATTAATTGGGATTATATGTCACAAATCTGTAAACTAAAGCCCATAATATTGAAGTGGAGGGAAAAATCAATATAGTTTCCCAAATTATTTATGAATAATAATAATAATAATAAAAAAACCCATAAAAGTTGAGATTGCGTGTATATTCACCTGTGTTGCTATGAAACTCTTTAACTCGATTAATACTGGTACAACTATAAAGAATAAAAAGAGCTTCTGATTCCAGCAATCACTTATTTATTACTGAAATAAATGTGGAAAAAAAATTATAATAAATAAAAATTATATTAAAATTGAATTACATAAAATTCCAGCGGTGGAAGTTTAGTTGTTTTCTTTTATACTCGTATTGTTGAAGGTCCAGATGATGAGGATGGTTTAAAGACAAATCAGTGTTGGTAAATAGGACCCAAATGTGTTGATCGCAGAAAGCAGCAGTAATTAAATTGAAATTTCGTGTCATTAAATAAAAGCAAATGAATAGTTGAATAGTAGGAATAGTTGTCAACAACAAAAAGCCTTTCAATGAAAAAAACGCATTACTGTGTATTTTGGGGGGTGGGGGGGGGTCTATCTGTGTCATTAAATATACGTCTATACTATATGTATATATACTATGATACTGTAAAAAAAAAAAAAAAAAAAAAGTAAAAAAAAAAATACAGGCATGATCTATAATTTGTAAAGAATTTTTAGCACACATTTTATTATAGATATTAATTTTATAACATTTACATTATTGAGTGAGTACAAAAATATTTTATATTTCCAAATATAATTTTCTAACCAAAATTTTACATTATAGAAAAATGTATCAGTTAAGAAAGCAGCATATTACACAAGAGACCACTTATCAGACAAAGAAAAGCATAATGAAGGCTCCTGTGTTTTGCATGAAAAAAAGAATCAAGAGTGTCAAAATCTCCAGGAGAACTGTGCCTCATTTCCTTATAAAACTGCACGAAGTGTTCCTGGAACGCACCTGGAATTATTTTTTTTAAGCAAAGGGTTGTCAAACCAAATATTTATTTCTTTGCTTTTTGTGTGTGTGTGTGCAGGAAAAAACCCTAATTTCATTATTTCTAAAGGCATCTTTGCTTTACAGCATTTCCTTGCATGTGCACAGTACTTCATGCTGGCGGTGGAATAAAGACGAATTTGCGATAACAGGAGCTGTACTGCTGTAGTCGTATGACAATCCGGCTTCATTGCATGCTGAAAAAAAAAAAGCTAATGGCGTACAGGGGTGTTCTCTGGTTTCAGCTCTCACTGCAGGTCCGTTCGCATCTGGCCTCCAGCATGACGTTGGAGTTGAGTTATCACAGCGGTGCGGCTCATCTTCAACTGCCCCAGTGCTCATAGTTTGGCCAGGTTTGCTTACTGCTGGCACGGGCAATGTTTTGATCCACCGTAGGGAGGTAATGGAATCGCGGTGTCCAACAGCTGTTTGTCTTCCATCGATCCGCCTCACCGTCTGCAATCCTCAGGCTCTGGCACTTGGAATTATTGTGTGTGCTCTGTGCTTGTGTGCGTGCATGTGTGTGTGTCTGTGTGCGGCCTGATATTTATCTGAAGTTAATTAGAGATGGTGTACTGTGTTACCACTTTGAAACGAGAAACCCATGGACTGATATAGCACATTAAAGTAACTCGAACAGATTGGGAGGGCTGAGTGGTGGGTAGTTACAAGCTTGTTCGTCCAAACTCTTTTTTTTTTTCCTTCGTGCCAGTATCCTTTCCCTTATTTGCTCCAGCAAATCATTTGGAGCTCCCACATGGAGAAAGACAACCAAGCCAAGCGGATATGGCCTGAGGCCATGTCACATCGTGGCATCCATTAGATCTCACATTTTGGTCAACCAAGCACGGCTACTTTACGCACTAAAGTCACGATCCATATAGCATCTCGAGACGACTTTTTAATTGTCTCTGAGCAATAGCGGCAATAACGGCACTGTCAGACCTGGCTTTTTTTTTCTTCTTCTTCTTTTCTAAGATCCCAAAATAAAAAGAGGGCTAATTGCATTTGTAATTTGATAAGTTGGGTGTGTACTTAGTGGATGTGTTGGGTGTGTACTTAGTGGATGTGATTTGCAAAAAAATAAAGAACTTCCTGGATTTGCTCTAGAAAACCCAAACTCCGCACAGGCAGCATCCCGAGATCAGGATCAAATGAGCTGTGAGTTGCATGCATTTACATAGCACTGAGATCAGAAAGATGACAAAACTGTACAATTATATAATTATCCCAGAATTGTCATTGGTCTCTTGTAATCTGCTCTTATTAATTTCCCATGTGGGTTATGACGCTGGATTCCTATGAAGCCAACAGTGGTGATGAGAACTTAGTTTCTTTTCAGCGAGTCGGCTCAATTTGATCCTAAAGCTAGCCTTCACCTCCAAAATAACTCTGTTCACAAACTCATCCAGTTAGTGAGATCACACCCAGTTAGTTTTTAAACTATGAAATCTTATTCTACCTTCTATTTCAATCATTTTTTTCCTAGATAAATAAAAAGCAGGACACTTTACTTAAATACTGTATGTGTATGTTCAACAATAAACACAGTAGGACCATACTGAGCAAATTAAGCTTACATTATTGATTTGGATAGGTATCCTGTTGTGATATAATTAACTGTTACTAAAATAAGAGCTTCAGAAACCAGTAAATGCAGCCATTTCTCTTCCTTATACTGTGGGTTTGTTCATTTCCTCTTTTCTATGCCAACAAATATGTACATCTAGGTATAGTATATGCATTTATTTCTGCTGAGAAAGGAGGCACGCATTTAATTCACACATTCAGTTTCATTCTTGATAGCAAAAAAAAAAAAAAAAAAATGCAATATGAATGCTAAATAAAACAGTATTACAAATAATTATGTGTCCTTAAGGCAAATACTGCAAAGATGCAGCCAATGTGAAACCACCATTATACCAATATTAAGTCATGCTTTGAAAAAAAGAAAAAAAAAAAAAATGCATTGATTCTACTGTATCTTGTCTGGGAGTGCACGTAAGTAATCAAATTTGTTTAGTCCATGACTCCGAAGTGACCTCCAGGCTTAGTAAATTACACCGAGAGTGCAAAATAAATCTATTTGCATAGACCCTGTTTTGTGTGCTGCACTTAAAATGGCTTATATCTTTAATAAACCAGAGCCTCGGTCTCCCTTTCCTTGTGGCTTCTTTGTAGATAATGTTATGAAGCTGAAATGCAAGCTTGGGGGGGGAGCAAATGGTAGTGCTTTCTAACTAGCACCAGTCATGAACCGCATAGCAGCAAGAATGAACCATTAAGCATTTAATGGTAGATTGAAACTGTTCATTAAGCTTACGAGTGCTAAAAGGCAGACATGAGGAGCTAGCCTTTCAGGCACAGGAACCGTTTATAAGCGAAGATCTTTGAGAGTTAAGAGGGAGTGTTTATAGATGAATCATATGTTTGTACATTGCACAGATGTCCATCCTGATTGGACCCAGGGTTATTAGACCTACGGTTCCTGAAAAACAGCTTGTTTTCGAATGTTTTGATCCGATGTTGCGGCTATAATGAGACGAATGTTGCAGTAGAAATTTGTTCAAAGCTGGAAGGTGGTTGAGAGAGAGAGGGAGAGGAGGGAGAGCCCCTGCCCTGTGGGTTAATAATGATGGATTACTACTAGCATAACATTAACCTTGTTGATGTTTCATGTCTGTTTGAGGTCCATATCCATTCGTTAGTCATGTACAGTAGGTGCAAACCGGTAGATGGTGTATTGACGTGTTGTTCGTTTTAAATTGCATGGAAGGGACTGAACGAGAGGAAACAGAAGCAAAGATGGTACTGAAATAAGGAATGGAAGTCGGTTTATTTCGGTGAAATTATTGGCTTATATCAGACTTCTATTGGGGGCCAACATAATTCCATAGACGGCATACCGTGCCATTTTGGCGGCATAATGCCATTTTGATTATTTTACCACTGACATTCATGTCACTCTGTCACAACTATGCATGTGTACGTTAAGTGATGTACATTTTTCTGGCCTTTTTATTTATTTATTTATTTTATCGTGACAAAGGTATAACACAGTAATACATCCTCTGACTGAAATCGAAGTTAGACCATTACGGAACATACCCATCCATCCGTTGTCTATACCGGAGCTGACTGCGGCGGAGAGGCAGGATACACCCGGGCCAGGTCACCAATCTGCCACGTGCTTAACACAAAGACGAAACATTCACATTAACACCTACAGCCAGTTGACGTTTTTTTGGGTTTTGGGAGGAAACCGGAGTGCTCAGAGGAAACCCACGCAGGCACTGGGTTTGAGGCCAGAACCTTCTTGCTGTGAGGCAACACGGCTAGCGTCTGTGCCATCCATCATACTGCCTCAATAGTCAGACAGGGAAATCTTCCATAACACTCAAGTCAACAAAACTTTGCCGCTTGACATGGGTCTTATACCACTGAGGAAAAGTAATCTTTATGGCAGATGCTTTCCGGAATAAGCCTTAATACTCGTGACACGCAGCCCCGTGAGCACGACCCTTAATTAAAATATACGCCTAATATCATCCGTATCAATATTGCGAGGATTACAATCAGTTTACTTCACAAAGGTGGATAATTCAGTGAACGTGTCTGTTAAAAGAAACGAATGTTTAACCCGGATTTTTCCCTTCTTAGCTTCTTAACGAGATCTATTGTAATGTAAATATCCCGTCTTTAAATCTTTACGTTATTATAAAGGTAATGCGACGGTAAGGCTGTATTAATTGTCCCATTGAAAAGGAAATATGCCCGCAGATCAGCTGGGGTATTTGAAGGAGCGCGGTATTACACACGCTGATGTTTGTGAAGATTTGTGTACAACTTTCTTCATGTCTCGTATCGCTCCATAAATTATTCCGTGCCAGTTAACACAGCATCCCGGCCTTTGAAGTACAAATGACTCCACTTTAGCAGGCGGCAAATTGTGTTTGTTATTAAGTCATACACACAAGTGTGTGGGCAGATACTGTAGAGAAGTGGTGTTCATTATAACAGCCGCACATTTTAATAACTGATGTATTATTCATTAAGGTTTAGCCAGAGTGTCATACTTGAGTCTGAATTTTGACAGGAGCTAAAAAAAACCACAGGGCCTGGAGATTAAAAATGAACCTTGTTTACTGGCTTGACACAAAGTCTTTAAAAAATATCTGTCATTTTTAGGCCTTAACAAAATTCAGATTTTTTTTTTTTCTTTAATGCCTGCCATTGGATTTTTATAACTAGTAGCAACTGTTTATACATTTTTATAAGTGGTAAAAACTGTTTGCTGAATTCTATAAAACGTTCTATATAATATAAAACATGTTTTTAAACGCAGCAGTATATGCAGGCCGCCTGCCTACAACATGCCTATCTAAGTGTGATTTTCTCATGATCTGATCACGTTCAAGTTTTTTTGGATAGATACTTATCCGTAGTGAAATAAACGTAAGCCTCATCAAGCCAGGCGGTGATATATATGTCGACCATCGAAACGTCTGTGATGCTCCTACGCCATTGCATCGGCATCAAAACAAAGAAGAGCGCTTGTACAAACCGTACAGTTGACATGTTTAAAATGCTTGATTGACTTAATGAAAATATGGAACATGTAGCCAACCAAATAGAACTGACTGTATTAATCAGCGTTTGTTTGCCTGTAAATGCTGCAAGTTAAGGTGATGAGACAGAGCACTGACAAGCAAAGACACTCATTTCCCATTATAAAATTTATAGTGGATATAAAATTTATCGTGGATATAAAAAGTCTAGACGTCCATGTTTAAAATTGTAGTGAATAAAATTGAAACAAAGATAAATCTGGCAGATCGTTTTGCGCATTAAGGTAATATAGCAACCAGCAAAATGCAAGAGAAAAGCAAATAAGCAAACAACAAAGCAATTAAGCAAAAAATATGGTCGCACAAGTGTGCACGCCGCCTAAGTAATACTTTATTAAAGCGCCTTTTGTTTGTAATACAGCAAACTGTTTTGTAGTCTACCAGCTTAGCACTGCTTCCATGCAAAATGCTCCGGTCTGTCTTATTATGACGGATCTCCTTTTCAAATCCTTCGTCAAATCATTCCGAATGTTTTTTGACAGGATTTAGAACTGCGTTTTTTATGAGGCAACACCAAAACACTGATCTTCTCTGTCTGAAGCTATTCCTTTATTGATTTGTATTTGTGCTTTGGGTCGTCGTGAGCTTTGTTTTCATCTTCAGCTGTCTAACAGAGGCCTGGAAGTTTTGTGGTAAAAGAGACTGGTATTTCAAGCTATCAGTTTTTCCTCTGTATCGTGACAAGAGCCTCGGTCCCAGTTGAAAAAGAGCAGCCCCATGGGCTTCACCATGGGCTTTTTCACATGATAAGTTGTCATGCTTTTATAATTATGCCTAAAACGTCTACCTTGGTTTCATCAAACTATAATATATTTTGCCACATAGTTTAGTAATTTACGTAGGCAGGCTTGGATTTTTATTTTTTTATTTCTTTTTTTTTTTAAATAAGACAGGGCTCATATCTAGCCACTGTAACCCATGGCATGTGAAGAGTGCAAGAGATTGTTGTCACATGCAGGAAGTGACCAGTACTTGGCAAATCTTCTTGAGATGTTTTCTTCCTGTCATTTTATTTATTTTAATTGGCAGTCTCTTCTTGGTGATGTCACCGTGGTGCCCCGTTTTCTCCACTTGGTGATGATGGCCTTCGTGGTATTTTATGATATAGGTGTAAATATTCTGTTGGAAATTCTTTTGTACCCCTCTCCCGATTGATACATTTCAATACAATGTATCAATTTCACGCCACCGGGTCTTTTTTTGCCTGTTTTTTTCACTTAAGTTTGTTGATTGCTATATCACATTAAAGGTGGAAAAATGATATGACATGATTTATATGGGTTTAATTTTTTTTTGCATTGGAAAAAAACCCAGCAGTTTTACCATGGGTGTCTTATATCCACTGGGTAATTGTTAAAAAACCAAAAAAAAAAAAAAAAACCCCCGAAAAAAAACCCAAGTGGTTAATTTTGGGGAACACATGGCACCAGGATGCACTGTGAGCAGAAGGCAATCCGGTGGAGGCAGTGTGATGCTTTAATCAATGTTCTGCTGCTGGGAAATCTTGGGTCCTGCCATCCATGGGGATGTTACTTTGACACGTACCACCTACCTAAGCATTGTTGCAGACCAAGCACGCCCTTTCATGGAAACGGTATTCCCTGATGGCTGTGGCCTCTTTCAGCAGGACAATGTGCCCAGCCATAAAACAAAAATGGTTCAGGAATGGTTTGAGGAGCACAACAACGAGCTTGAGGTGTTGACTTGGACTCTAAATTCCTCAGATCTCAATCCAATCGAGCATCTGTGGGATGTGCTGGACAAACAAGTCCGATCCATGGAGGTCCCACCTCGCAACTTACAGGACTTAAAGGATCAGCTGCGAACATCTTTGTGCCGGATACCACAGCACACCTTCAGGGGTCTAGTGGAGTCCATGCCTCGACGGGTCAGAGCTGTTTGGGCAGCAAAAGGGGGGCCAACACAATATTAGGCAGGTGGTCATAATGGCATGCCTGATCGATGTAAAGATAACTGATAAAGTCAGGCACACTTGGAAGGTAAACCTAATGCCTATAGATAAAAAAGATAGACATTTCTTAACTTTAAAATATGAATATGTACAGTAGTATGCTACAAGTGCCTGAGTAGAGTGATAAAGATTTTGCTTTATTTGTTTGCTAATACCAGGTTAGATTAGCATCGATTCCTGGGGCTAACATATTTGGTTAATTAATTTAATTCCGTCAATCAGAAACGTTTCCCTTTTTGTTCTTGAGTAGGTTGAAAAGTAGCATCAATTGCTGTCACTTGAGTACACTGTTTGGCTTGACCCTTCACTTTTAACTAAGTAAGATTTGACACATTCCCTATACTTTCACTTAAGTGTAATTTCTCAGCACTTTTCCACCACCAGCAAATACCAGATTCTGTCTCGCCCTTCGTCAGCACATTAATAGATCGTCTGAGTCATTGCCTGTTTTCTGGTTTTGATTATTGCCTTGCCCTTTTGGTTTGTCTGCTCCGGTTTACTCAATAAATTGAACCCCCCGTGCTTTTATTTATTCTGAATTTATTTATTTGGAATTCAGAAATAGAGCTGTGTGAGAGCATAAACTGTGTAGTGCCGAGTGTGTTCCAGTGAGAGGAAAGCTCAATGTTCTTGGAGAATAAAAGTGGCGCGAGGACTTCTGATTAATCCTGGGAGCAAGCAAAGGGCTCAGCAAAAAAAAGTGGTTTGATAAAATTGGGAAACTATCGCCCGTTGACCTCGCCATGCGTGCTGGTGCAAGGAGAATAAACAGGCAGTTGTCCACTTCATTTATGCCTGGCTTTGGGGATATGGGCAGAGACAGGTGATGCTTGTGTCCAAATCTCGCTCCTCCTTTCAGCTTGACTGGATCATAATTTACTGGGCATTGGAGAGCCTGCATGCTGGCCTGCACACAGGAAAACTGCCCATCGTATTTTCACCCTCTCCCTCTACTCCTCAAATCCCTCTGTAGTTGTGTGTTCGAGAGATAACGCCTGTCTCTTTCTCGCCCTTCACACAAATTGCAATGTCAGGCTGCAAATATGTTCTGTAAATGTGCATCATGGTAGGAATACCAGCATTATAAGATTTTTCTCCAGAACCAGCTCAATATCCTGGCTTGAACATAATATCACTTGTATTATTTTGTTTATTTTAAAAAGTTGCATTTGATCTGTTATGTTGAGATTGTGTCGACTAAGAACATTTTAAATCGCATTACACCACAGTGCTGTCGAATTCTCTGACTGATTGGTCAGAAGTTGTGGATTAATTTTATACAATAGTTTCAGTTACAAATTGTTCCAGAGGTTAATATTAATGTTTCCGTTTTTTTTTTTTGTTTTTTTTTAATACTCCCTGCTAATTCGTAGAGACTTCTATGGTGGACGATGTACTGTATGTAACCCAGGGGTGAGCAAACTACCCCCACTCACCCCCACCCCTTCCTCACTCACCACGCTAACTACGCCTACACCTATAGATTCCTGTGGTCAGGTCACATGCATAAGTGTTAATAGTTCAGTGCCAGGACCGGCTGGTAGACTTATAATGCACTCTGAATGACTTCCTCCTAAGCCTGAACAGTCCCCCCCCCCCCCCCCTTGATGTTTAGAGAAATTTTTATAGCGAGGGATGACAATGAGTAGAGACTCGAGGAATGAAAATGTAATTGCATCTTTGCAGAGCATTTATGGTACATACAGACTCAATTTGTTTTGTCAAGTGCACAAAATTG
>JAOVYU010000042.1:27062487-27078712 GCA_025674565.1 Synodontis membranacea
CAAGTACTAACCAGGCCCGCCCCTGCTTAGCTTCCGAGAACAGGCGAGATCGGGCACCCCCAGGGCAGTATGGCTGTGTATAGCAAGCTTAGACTACTACAGGAAAATGGGAACATATGGGAAGAAACGGGAAAACATAACTCAAAGATGCTGCCATGTTCTCACATGTAACCCCACAGCAGCATAGTTCATGGAGAGAGAGAGAGAGAGAGAGAGAGAGAGAGAGAGAGAGAGAGAGAGAGAGAGAGACAGACAGAGAGGGAGGGGGAGAGAGAGAGAGACAGAGAGACAGAGACAGAGAAGGAGGGAGAGAGAGAGAGAGAGAGAGAGAGAGAGAGAGAGACTCTAACCTTCTAGCCTCAGTTGTACCAATTTTACTCATGGGTGATTTTAATATCTATGTCTGTTGTCCATAAACCTTAGGTTAATGATTATATTAAAGTTTTAGATTCATTTGAAATTATTAATTTAACATATTAATAGTCCCACCCATGTGCAGGGACATTCACTTGATCTTGTTTTCGCCAATGGTGAAACTGAGGAAGCTTTCTTTCTTTCTTTCTTTCTTTCTTTGATTATTTATTTATTTATTATATTCTGATTATAGTTTAGTACAGCTTTAACAGAGTACCTCCCTGTCCCTACTACATTCAATTTCGCATAGAGCGTTCCATTACAAGCTACAGTACGTCTCTGATGGTTATTTACATGTCCTGAATATTTTAACTAGGTTTGGCACCTATTTGAGTAGATGAGTTACTTAACTTATTTTATTCATCCTGTCCAACCATTCCTAATAATGTTGTTCCTCTGAGATTGAGATGATCCGAGTCCATGGTCCAGACATGGTTCAATAAAGCCAGTCAGACTATTAGGCAAGCTTGAGCAAGTTGAAAAATAATCAGAAATGATTTTTTTTTTTTTAGCGCATGCTTAGCTGACTATCATTTGGCTGTCAAAACCCCCAGCTGAAATTTTCAAATATTAGTTTCAGAGTTGTCCTGAGGTCCTTTTAAGCACCATTAATATGCAAACCATCTGTTGGTTTTAGACCTCATGTGTCCTTCGGTTCTTGAGAAAATTCTGATAGCACATTACATCTTGTCTTATACCTTTGGCCCCATTTTTTATTTTTTTTTTTCATTTTATCAGCCTTGCTGACATTTCAATCACTTTGCAGCTGTTTCACATTCCCTGGTTTAGAACTGAGTATGAAGTTGCTGACCTCCATCCTTAATGTCATTTCCTCAGAGATATTAAAAGAGCACATTTTATGCAACACGCCCTTCTAATCCATTTGTTATTAATACCTGCCTTTGACCTGGTCCTGTTCCTATTATTTGAAAATGCTTCACAGATATATAATCTTGACAATAATATTTTTAGTAGCTATTAACCAATGTCAACTTCGCCATTTATCTAATAAAAAAACATAATCTGGAAAAAGTTGCCTACATTCAAGAGTTGGCAATTTGAAGTAAAAATTAGATTTTTCAGGTTAGTTTTAGAACCAAACACCGTACAGAATCTGGTTTTCTTCAAGTCACACATGACACACTTCTTGCTGTTGATTGCTGGTGAAAATTGTGCCATTCTCATGGTAATGGATCTTAGGTCCACCATTGTGAACCCTAATTTGCTTATTGATCGTCTAGAACAGTGGGTGGGTTTACAGGTTGCTGCATTTTAATGCTTTACCTCTTAACTAGAACAGGGCATTCTCATTTTCAATATCAGTAATTTCCGCCACTGTTCTGTTTGCCTAGCTTGTGGCATCCCGCAGGTTCTACCTTAGGACCCATTCTTTTTTCCTCTGTATAGGCGTTCATTACAGCAAATCATCTGGAAGCATACAGTCAGGATTTCAGATTTCAAAAGCATGTAAACAAGATATTACCAGAGTCATGGTCAAAACAGGCAGTAATCAAATGATCGGAGAAACAGAGCAATGAAGGTCCCATATCACTGCTCTATTGTCAGGAGATCACGCATTGTTCTCAATGACACCACAGCCATCTGTAGCCGGGAGTCAATAGAGCAAAATTGGCTGTGCCCCCTGGGTGGGAAGAATACTCTCTCTCTCTCCCCTGTCAATTAGAGTGACACTAGCTAATCATATTGTCTATGGATGCAGATGTGTGCAGAACAGGGAGCTCTCTTCAACGTGTGTTACACTGCCTGTTCGTGCAGCACGAGAAGCAGTTTGAAAAGATGTGGAGATTAGATTCGCGTATTTCAGCGGAAACACATATTTTCACCACCAACCCCAGTTGGTACATTGATGGAAAACAAATGGTTAAAGCCTGAAAGGCAAGCAAGTAACGCTCAGACTTGGAGAATTAAGGTAAAATCTCCCGATGCACTAAACTCAAGGAGTAGATTGAATGAAAACAGGCAACAGGAGCATTATAGTAGTTCAGGTGAGCGTGAGCATAGTAAATTATAATTGGATTGGAATCGGGATTGAGCTCTTTGAAGTCTCTTATCAGTTGTCTTGTAGAATATTTTTATTCCCACTGATCATACTATTGGTATTTTTTATTGGTCGTTTATTGGTCAACGTCATTGGTCGACTATCACCATCCTGTTGGAAAGCAGATGAAAAGCCTTGGCATCGTTTTTTGGCTTAGAACTCAGATTTGACCTATAAATCAACTCACTCTTAGAACCACCATCAAGCTCAAATTTTTTATTTTTATTTAATTATTTATTTTTTCCAAATATTTTTTACCTGGAGAATATCATACATACATTCGTTTTGTTTTTGTTTTTAATGTCCTTAATGTCCTGTTCACAGTTAGTTCAGAATACTGCTGCTCACTAATACAAAGCAGAGAGATCGATTCTTTATACCACTCCATTGGTTCCCAGTCCGTTACAAGGTTCAATGTAAAGTGCCTTTATTTGTATAAGCTTTTAATTGATTGTAGCTGAAAATCTTCTCTCATTTTCAGTTATTAAAGGTAAGATTTAAAGCCTTCTTCTCAGAATCTGTTGGAAGATCCAAGGACAAGGCTAAACCTAAAGACCTGACGAAACTCCTGATTGATTTATAGTTGCTGATCTACTCACGCTTTCAACTATTTAAAGATATTTAAGGTCATCCTCTCGGAATTTGCTGGCGTCCAAGGGCAAGGCTTAAACTTAGAGATACAACCCCAGATTATGGAACAGCCTACCAACCACTAATTGGCAGATGTCTTCCTTTTCTATCTTAACTGCGTGTAATCTTGACACACTTGCATTTTAACAAGGGGAGAAAAATCCTTTTTCCACAGTACAATTGTGTATTCTACCACGTCGGTCTTAATTTATTATCTATTATTTATTTTTGTATTTCTCTCTTTGTTTTATCGTATGCTCGTCACTTCAGTCAGTTTAGGTTGTCTTTAATGGGTTTTGCAAACAAATTTGTCTTACTTTTTAAGATCATTTAAATATTATTATTATTTATTTATTTATTTATTTTTTTGCATACTTCTTTATGAAATTCTCACCTTGATTTAAACGAATGATGAGAAAATGATGCAACATGCAACCGAAATCATCAATACACTATAAAAATAATTAGTTGATATATTTCTTATGTGTGCAAGCAAAGTGCTGTCACAAGAGAAATAAAAAAAAACATTATGCACTGTTCATCCCAGATTTGCGGGGTTATATGCAGATGTGCTGATAAACATGTGTCTGAGTGTTCATTTCCACTGTGACAGCAAGTGATGTTCACTGCCTGTAATTTTCAGGAGGTTTTTTGTTTGTTTTTTATTTATGTTTTGTTCGTGTCTATGATTGATCTCTGTTTTTTCTCTCTGCATTTAATAAGTCATTTCCAAATTAAGTCATGCTTGAATTTAGAGACACATTAATTATTGTCTGCTTGTAAATTGTCAAAATTGATTCTAATAGAAATGGCTTTTTTTTTTTAATATGACTGCCTGGAATTAAGGATCAGAAGACTTTAGCATTAGTCCTCATTGTCTTGGATATACCAGTGCATGATGACCAGGCTGACGGGAGGGATAACTGGGTTTTTATTTCAGTTGCTATATTGGTGTACATGTCTCTAAGAATGCATGCTTTTAAAATCTGATAAACATCTAGTCATTATGAGTTATGATCAGTTTTGTTTATTATCTGTTCAGTATTGCGTGACTAGACCTGCAGAGTAGTGATCACCCATGTTCTACACATGCCTTTAACGCTGGTTAAAATAAAACCCTTTCTACTGCATTTAGTGCAGAACAGACCAACGTCTAAAAGCTACTCAGAAATGCATTTAGTGTTGCTTTTAGCGTCATTCGAAATTTGACTCCAAGACAAGAGAGATATAGAGCAGAGGTAAGCCCATGTGAGTTCTTCGACAAAGTCGGCGGCAGATTCTCCATGATGCTCAGTAAAGCTTGCCTTTATAATTTCCTTATAAAACTGCACGAATTGTACCTGGGACTCTTATTTAAGAAAAAAGCAGCTGTTGAGTGAAACTTTTTTTTACCCCTTTTCTTTTAGAAATCTTTTAGTTAAAGTTATCACTCGACTGTGACTTTTTTTTTCCTCACAGATGTGAGATATCACTCCATTGTGACTTTTTTCCACCCTCACAACGTGAGTTAATAGTATTTTGCAGTTGTGTTTTTTTTTTTTAATTTTGTACATGTGAGTTATTTTCATGCAACTGTAACTTTATCCCAATTTTGTCCCAAGTTAATATCACTCGACTGTGACTTTTTTTTTATTCACTATATGAACAAAAGTTTGTGGACACCACTATTTGGTCCTTCTCCAAGCTGTTGGAAGCACACAATCGTTTTGGATGTTGTTGTGTGCTGTAGCCTTACAATTTCCCGTCACTGGAACTAAGAGGCCCAAACCTGTTCCAGCATGACAATGCCCCTGTGCACGATGGGGCGAGCTCAATGAAGACATGGTACGCTGAGGTTGGTGTGAAAGAACTTGAGCGGTCTACACAGAGCCCTGACTTCAACCCCACTGAACTGAAACGCCGACTGCATCCCAAGCCTCCTCACCCAACATCAGTGCCTGACCTCACTAACACTCATGTGGTGAATGGACACAAATTTTTGTCCATATAAGTGTATCTCTATTTGAGAATTATACTCAAGCGCCTGTCACTTTTTTCTCTCGCAATTGTGAGCTAATATCTCACAATTCGCTCGGTTATCAGGGTACGGCTAAGAAATCCCAATCCTGTGCCGCAGCGTGTAAACAAGCAATGAAGGCTACCTGAAATATTCTTTTCGGTAGGAGCTGGCAACTGGATGTGAATGTCTTAGGCTGAATAGTACAGCATGTCAGTGGAGCAGGTAACCTAATAAGCAGAAGTACTGAAGTTGCACTAATTCACAATTTTAGGAGCAAAATTCATCACATGATGACTGTTATGTAAACTAACTGTGTGCAGGATAGAAAGTCGCAGTTGTGTGATGTGAACTCGCAATTGCATCTTAAAATGTTTCATAATGCATGATACAAGTTGCAACTACAGGATAAAAAAAAAAAGTCACAGTTGCTTGATATTTTCTGGCAAAAACACGATAAAAGTCTAACTTACATATGCACATACAGAAAATTGCACTTTCTAGCACGGTCGAATGCCGTAAACTCATCGAAACAAGCAAACAAAAATGTTTACGCAGTCAAATACGCTGAGGTTTAACGTAAACACTTTTGTTATACGATGATAGTAGGATGCCACAGAACATTAGGCGCATAGATTGTGAGGCTGTGAGTTTTATCTAATGTACCTGAATGGACTCTTGAGTTATGAATTATTTTATATAACGTAAGCGCCCTGAGGCTGCAGAGTGTGCAGTGCTAAAATGGGCTTGTGTTTGTGAAGCATGTCAGAGTAGCACTTACGATCTCAGATCACAGCTCTCCCTTACCCCCCCCCCCCCCGTTCGAGTTTTAGTCACTGAGGTGTCAAAGGATTAAGAGCCAAAAAAACCCTTAACATACCTGTGTGAAGAAAACTCATTACCTTGCAGGACTTGCAGTGCCTAATGAATTAGCGGGAAAAAAATAAAAATAAAAATAAATAGGAAGGCCCAAATTTAGGAGCAGTATCTGTTCTGTAAGGAAAATCGGCCTGATTCATATCTGGAAATGAAGGGGAGGAGAGGAAGATAGAAAGAGGGAAAAAAAAAAAACCCCAGAAAAATAGGGAAAGAGCATGTCTACGTGGCCTACGGTGAGAGTAACAGTAACTGTGCCAGAGAGATTGTACAGTAAATGCAGATTCAGAAGGCCGGAGAGACAGATAGCAAAGCGTCGTGTTGGCTTTAACGGGCCAGCGGAGTGTCCCTGCTTGGTCTCCATGCTCCGATGTGAAAGGCAAATTGCTGTGTCTTTTCACCTCTGTCCATGTCTGCAGAGCCAGGCTTAGAGAGCATGTAGTGTAAAAATGCTGCATGACCTTGCTAGTCCTACAGACCAGTCGTGCCTTGAAACGGAACACTGATGTGGGCACAGTTTTTTGAGGCAGCCCAACTTAAGCCGTCCCTTTCCCTTCGTCTCTCTCTCTCTCTGCCTCTCTCTCCTCCTATCAGCACCCGTGGATGCACTCTGAGGACATGATGAGTGCAAAACACACCTGACAGGAATTTAAACACTTCTCAGATGGGTGTCAAGAGGGTGAGAGAGCAAAATCGAGTGCTGTAAGAATAACACAGGGTGGTGACTAGACACCTGCAGCGGAGAGGGAGGGGCGATTCATTAGCCATATCTAAAGAAGTGTGATATGAGAAAGACTGATGCACAAAAGTACCCAGCCGTCATCAAGGACAAGCCGACTACTGGCTGATGCAAAGGACGATTGTGTGTGGAATGAAACACAGCAGGGAGTTCTCGGGTAGGAATCGTCCTGTTAACACGCTGAGGTTAATTATTTTCCTATGGCAGCGTGTGCTGTAGAGTTTTACCTCTCTTACACCACAGGACATTTCAGGAGGAATTTCTTCGTTCTTGGTAACATGAAATTCCTCCTGAAATGTCCTGAACTCATTCCCCTGTCAGGAAAACCCACTGACCATTACACACAATTGACACTGGAGACTCCTTCCATAAAGGTTAAATGGACATCTCTTTACAGAAAGCTTTACCGTATCAACAGTTATAAATTTTACTGTGCAAAAGGGCAACACATTTATAAATTCTCAGAGCCGGTTTTCCCGTGATAACCTAAAGTGGTATATACAGTATAGAACTGAATTGTCACCATAAAAATACGGTTTAACACTAAAGGAATCATTTGCATAAGATTGTGTCATTGAGAAGTGTTGGAGATTCAGCTCTTACAGCTTTAAACATTTAACAATGTTCTGGTGTTAAGCAGAGGTGTTTTTTTTAATTATGCAGTTATTGTAACTCTGCGTCTGAGATATTATTGTACAGTATTATTAACACTTATTTTTAACAAGTGTTAGTCTTGAAGCCAGCACTACAGTCGGAGCTGATGTTAAAGGGAATTAATGAACGCCTACTGATCAATCATCCATGCATGCAGCAGCACTGTGGTATAAATGGATGTATGTCTTTCAGATATGAATATTGGAAATGGCAAATACTCGACAATTATCCGAATGTGTGTTTTACTAACAAGCCTCGTTAGGCAGACAGAGGGAACATAATGATACATGATCACTGTGATTATGTGTGAGGTGTGACAGTTAAAGTGTAATTTGCTATGTTTGTGCATGCAAGGGTGTTTTGTGGTATGAATAGACATGCTGGGATGTGTGTGTGTGTGTTTGTGTGTGTGTGTGTGTGTGTGTGTGTGTGCATATGCATATGATTATACACTTATGAGGACCGAGGATAGTAAGATCTGACAATTTTGGCCTTACAAGGACATTTGAATGGTCCTCACAAATTTTTTTAAAGAAAAAAAAATAAATTATAATAATTATTTCAATGCAAGCTCCTCACTGGTTTAGCAGGACAGACATGCATGCGCGCACGTGTGTGTGTGTGTGCATGTGCATGTGTGGGTGTGTGTGTGCGCATGTGGTATGGTAGGAACAAAATGTCCCCACGTGGAGAAGAATATTTGACAGGTTTCACCTTGTGGCTCAGCAAGGACTACTGCTTTTTTGTATTATTTTTATTATTTAAAATAAAATATTTTTGCTTTCCCCTTTTTTTTCTTTTCTTTTTTTTTTTTTCTTTTTTTTTTTTACATCTCCTTGTGGTTACTGAAGTTAAGGCTAGGGTTAGATTTAGGTGTAGGCAAAGCATTAATTAGTTGGGTTAACAATAGTCATCTTCATTGTAAGAATCTTCCGTTGATGTCACTAGAACACAATCCCCAGCATTTCAACCAAAACACTTCTTGAAAATAATTAAAAAAAAAAAAACACCTATTTGAGTAGGAATGAATAATTGTTTAAATTATGCATCAAAGAAAACCTGTTAGTATGAGTACGTATAGTATCAGTGTACAGTGATCTTCGCGATTTTGAGACATACAGTAAGAGCTCACACTGTGTCAGGGTCAGCACTCTGTCTGATGAGGATGAAAAGGGGGGAATGAATTCTCATAAATTCGTCCTTTTACCATCTGCTCGTAATAGTAGGTAAATGCATTGGATAAAATATAGGCCATTAGTAGCGTAACCCCTGACGCAGGGACTTGCGGTACATCTCTGTCGTTAGGACCATTAATCATGCTCAACAGGCCCGTGCATGAGTTGGCCAGAGCCAAACAGTGCAACTGACCCCAGCCTTGGAATGATGGAGAGACAGGGAGAGAAAGCGAGAGTGATGCCGTGCATTATTGATAGTGATAGCAAGCTGTGGAAATGCGCTGGCATGCCTAGGAACACCCGCACGCAGGCCACTCGGTGTAATGGAGCATTCTGGATGGGCTCATAAGATAATGCATGATGGCAAGTGCTATAATTGGTCATTCCCACTCAGGTGAAAAAGGTGAGAAGACTCATCATGCCCCTGCACCGCACCATGTCTAAAATCTTGCCAGTTTGAAGCTTCGAAATTTCTTTCTTCAAGGAACTTTTTGTTCAACTTTCTGAAAGAACTGTCTGAAACGAGTGATTTGGTCCAAGGATAATAGGCAAGTCCACTCACTTGCCACTATAATACGAATACTGTACCTGTACACCTACAGTATTGATTTTTTCCCCAGTCTTCAGCTATCTAGTTTGGGTGCACCCGGGACCCTCTGTAGCCTCGGATTTCTGTTCCTGGCTGACAGAAGTGGAGCCGTATGAAGTCTACTTCTGCTGTAGCACATACGCCTTACGTTTTTTAATGTGTGCTGAGATGCTTTTCTGATCTCCACGTTTGTAAAGAGCGGTCGTTTGGGTTACCATAGCCTTCCCGTCAACTTGGACCGGTCTAGCCATTCTCCTCTGTCCCGTAAACTCTAGAAATGGTTGTGCATGAAAATCCCAGTAGATCAGCAGTCTTTGAAATACTCAAACCAGCCACATGGCAACAATCAAACCACAGCCAGAGTCACCAGGATTGCATTTTTCCCTGTTCTGATTGATATGAACACTGACTGGAGCTCTTGACCTGTGTCTGCATGATTTTATGAATTGTCCTCCTGCCTCACGATTGTCTGATTGGATAGTTGCAGGCTTTCGCAGATATTGTGATACATACAGTTCAGTGGATGCTGAATACAAGTACGACTTTACCCATTGCATACTTTATAGCAGTACAAATAATAATAAAGAAATAAAGATGTTGAGAAAAACGGTCTAACAATTCATAAGAACACTTTAAACTGTAATGCAGTCTACAAACACTCTGAAGTGTCTTGAAGGCAGTTCTCAATGGGACTGGCATGAATTATTGCACCCAATGTGTGAGTTTGCATTTGTAAATCAGATGAGGAGACAGACTGTATTTTTTGCTTGGCTCCTATTGGATGTGTGAGATTGTGCTGATACTGCAGAATAAATGAATTCATGAGTCAGTGTTGAGCAGATTCAACCCACAGGCAGCCCATCCTGAGAGAAGAGCCACTTGTAGCTGCACATGTGAATCGGTTCCTTCTCTGCACTTCAACTCTTTAAGTACTATGAACAGCAGATTGGCTCCAGCTTCCCCTGCAACCCTGACAGATACAGTACATCTTCCCTGCATGAATCTGTGTTTTCCTCTTCTCACTTTCTTAATCCATATACCCCTTTCTTCTTTTATTTATTTATTTATTTTTGCTATTTGACTTCCTTCGGTGTCTTCTTCTTCTTATACCGTCACAGCAGTGTTTCGTAGGTACTTTGACGCATATGACATGGATTTTGTCAGGTCCACGTCGGCTATGGACTACATGTCCCATGCGTAAGGACTACAATTCAAGATGGCCGACGTGCGCATGTGACCTGGCTCCTCAGACCACTGATTGGAAGCAGGTGCTTCCAATCAAGAGACTCTCAAGACAGTTTAAAAGGAGTGCTCAGTGTGTGCTTCTTTGTGAAGCAATAGCTTTATTGTGTGTTACTGCTGAGCGGCTTCTTGTTTATGATTTCCTGTGTTTTTGACCCTAGCCTATTTCCTGATTTCTGCCTCTTGTCTTGCCCTGCACATGTTTTGTTGTATGCCAATCGCCTGAACTTTGCCTGTTTTCGGATTACGATTTTTGCCTCATGTTTTGGATTTGTCTGCTTGATCGTGGATTTTAATAAAATGGTAAAATTCACTTCGGCCTCCTGGGATTCCTGCACGTGCATCCACCCCTGCACCAATCCTGACAGATTTCCTGTTTGTCTCACAGTACAGTTGGATTAAGAGAAGGTTCTTGAATGCAGCTGACATTGAAGATCGAGACATTGCACAGCGTATGGATGCATATGTCACAGATGTACCTGATTTAATCACAGAGGGCTGTACTCAGTCTTGAATGTAAATGCAAGTATGGAAACTTTGGTCGTAATGAAGGATTTGAGTGAGTGGAACAGAATATGTTATGTGAAATTCTGATCTTGGACATGTATCTGCTCAAGCAGTGACCAGTATTAAGTGTCCAGTCGGACCATTTAGTGTGACCACAATCCCCAAACCATGCTGACATTTACTGTATATTGTTGGCTGGTAATACACTCAATGAAATTGTGTTGGCTCAAAAATATTTAACAAAAATACAAAGTTATTGAGTGTGCTGGATCATGTGTTACCAGTTTGGAGTTTTCATGCAGCATTATATTGAGAATATACTGCATATATAAATATACTCCTTGTTCGATGTTTGTTTCTTTGACAACTTCTCATTCGTATTGCAATATATATATATGTATATATATATATATATATATATTAATTTATTTTTCATGATTTATATTTTTGGTTTTTTTTTTTAATACATTGTCTTAATAATTTATCAGTCTTTATTTTCTATCCCTTTTTAATGCCTAAAAGCAGGCGCTTGTATGTAATCACAGGGGTCCTGGACACTATAGAAAAACCATGTCATGGACGCTTCTACATGATAAACTTGCCAACCTCAGAGATCTGAACTACATGAGTAAATTAAATAATGTGAATTGGCTTTCCAGAAAGTGAACTTTCTCAGTGTGAATATTGAGGTAAATTTTGGGCCCAGAAAGTAAAACCAGGTTGGTCCAAAAACAATATGCCACATGGTGTTAAATATTATCACAAGCTAAACAGCAACTTTCTCCATTTCTTGTAAGAGCTGCTGTGCACAGCACTAATGTGTTCTGTCATTGTGTCTTTGTCACCCCCCCCCCATCCGTTCAGGCAGATAAGGCCTTGTAAAACAGATCTGTGGCAGTTACTGTAGGGACAAGCACTCTTGTGTCTGTGGATCACTTCATAATGAAGGCCAAGTGCAGTCAACAAAAGACAATGATTACCCTCACCACAGGACAGATGCCTCCTGGTTAGCTATAATCTCTTGCTCCCATAGAACCATTTGTTTTCATATTTTGCACTTGTCAGTTATGATGAGATAAATGGCACTGGCATAATTTGTGCTTTAATTACAGTCATTGGACTTTATCTCTGTCCATGTATTTATTATCGTTCATGTTCTGGAGTAAAACTGTATGTAGGACAGGAGAGAAATCATTTGTAACTTAGTTTGGTCTATTGAGGTTCCTTATTGCTTTGCACGTTGTGGCTGAAATGTTGTGCCTATTGAGATTTGCTTTTTTACACTATTACTTCTTTAAATCTTCTGTCATTTTGAGATGTCTAGCCAACGCAACTTACTGAATGGATGAAGCCTTTCTGAGGAGGAGCAAAATGCCCCAAGCTTATTCCACAAGTCCAATATTGCACTATATTACATGCATTTCTATATGGTGTTGCATCTGCGGTAGATGTCTTCATTGAACAACCTCCGGACATGACAAAAGGGGAACATTTTTCACCCTGACTACAGTTACCAGCACCATAGGCTCACTTTAACACTTAACCCTAACCCTGTCTCTCTCTCTCTCTCTCTCTCTCTCTCTCTCTCTCTCTCTCTCTCTCTCAGCTCCAAGTGTCGACCACAGACATGACTGGCAGGCTAGTGGAGGGACCTGTGGATCTGGACGTGTTTGTAATTGATCAGAATGACAACAGACCCATCTTTAGGGAGACTCGTTATTCTGGAGAGGTTCTGGAGGGTTCCCCTACAGGTAAGAACTTTTATCTCTCTCATCCTCCCACTCTCTCTCTTTTTCTCTCTTTCTCTCTCTCTATTTGGCCCTATTTCTGTCTGCCTCACGCTCCCTCTCTACTAGTGCATCACAAAACAATATATTAGTGTGAAAGTGCGATATTTTCCATCAGTTAGTTAAGAAAGTGGAAATACATTCTAGACTCATTATACATAAACAAAAATGTGTCAAGCATATTTATAGGTAAAAAAAAAAAATCTTAAATTATCAGAGTTCACGTTTGAGTAAATTACTATTCAACAGTATATTGTGTATCTATCAGTCTAGTTCTGTACATGCAACCACAATCAAGCCACAGAAGGTCATTGTTGAAAAGGCTGGCTATTTACAGTGTGCTGTATTGAAGCATATTAAGGGAAAGATAACTGGAAGGGAAAAGTACAGTAGGCAAATGAGCACAGGCAACAGGGATGGCCGTGGCCTTGAGAGGATTGTCAAGAAAAGCCTATTCAAGAACTTGGGAGAGCTTCACAAGACGTGGACTGAAGCTGGTGTCGGTCAAGAGCCACCGCACACAGGCATGTTCAGGAAAGGGGCTACAACTGTCACATTCCTAATATCAAGCCACTCCTGAACCAGAAACGACATCAGAAGTGTTTTACCTGGGCTAAGGAGAAAACAAACTGGACTGTTGTTTAGTGGTCCAAAGTCTTCTTTTCAGATGAAAGTACATTTTGCATTTCATATGGAATTCAGGGTCTAGAGTCTGGAGGAAGGGTGGAGAGGCACAGAATCCAAGGTTCTTGAAGTCATGTGAATCACTGTGATGATTTGGGGTGATTTGTCATCTGCTGGTGTTGGTCCACTGAGTTTTATCAAGTCCAAAGTCAATACAGCCATCTACCAGGAGATTTTAGAGCTTCATGGAGATTCCGATTTCCTTTTCCAGCTGGACGTAGCACCTGCCCACAGTGCCAAAATTACTACCAAATGGGTTGCTGAGCATGACTCTACTGTGCTTGATTGGCCAGCCTAGCTTCAGACGAGCTGAAGGCCACTATCAAAGCAACCTTGGCTTCAATAACACCTCAGCAGTGCTACAAGCTGATCTCCTCAATGTCATGCCACATTGATGCAGTAATTCATGGTGCAGTAATTCATGGTAAAGGAAGGTAAACCAAGTAATGACTTTATAAATGAACTTTGATTGATCTTAGGAAATATTCTAATAATTTGTGCTACTGGATCTCGGATTTGCATGAACTATAAGCCATAGTCATCACGATTTTGACAAGTAAGGCTTGAGATATTTCACATTATATGTAATGAATAGTTGAAAGTAATAGTAAGTAAGTTCCTTTTTGAATTCAATTACCGAAAAGGCACCTTTTCATGATATTATAATTGATTTGAGATGCACTAGTATAAGCAAGTTTAGAAGGAAGGTGATACAAATGTTCTCTCCATCTGATGAAGCTTGTAGTGAAGTGATGAAATGATTCTTGGCCATGCAGCCTGGCATTTATCCCGGTGTCATTTTGATGTTTCCTTTTATTATTATTTTTTTAAAGAAACAGAATGCCCTGTTCTTGTTATTGTTTATTATTATTTTTTCCTCTTATAATGCTTAAGGACAGAAACAGTGGACACTGAGACTGTAGAATTTAACCAAACAAGTACCACTTATTATATTTTGATATGCACAAGCAGTAATCACAGGAAGCCAAGCAAAAATGACTGTTATACCACTTTCTAGAAACCACAGTGTTTCGGATACAGTAATACCTCATGCATTCGCGTTTCCGTATTCACGGCTTCGCAGATTCACGAAATTTTCTGTGGAACCTAACTAATTTACATTCGCGGTTTTTTCACACATCTTCGAAATCCTTAAAAAGCCTGGCATTATACGATAACGGTCATACACTGCCCACGTCACCGTGCGCCGACCCAGAAGTAGACTCCCGAATTTCTTCACCTAAAACTAAGGCGCCTGTTAGTTCTCCCTGTCACTAGAGGGCAGTGAACTCCTCGACTGCTATAAAGATGAAGAAAGAGAGAGTCTCTGAGCTGTAGAAGAAGAATATCGTGCGTGTAGTTTTTCAGTTAGTGCAAGAATAATGCTGTTTTTAGCTTTGTGTTCAACTAAGTAAGTAAATTGAGACTAGATTTTCAATATATTTCTATAAATATACTTTTCGTGACATTTTTGTTTGGTTGTGTGCCTTGTGATTTTTCTAATGTGAAATATGTGCCGTGGCTCAAAAAGGAAACACTGAATTAGGTGATACTGTACAAACATTTATTTTTTTTTTAAAGGGTAATGTATTAAGCTAACTTTTAAATGAAATTAAAGTGCTTTTGGAGCATGATTTAGGTCATATCTGGGGTTTAAACTTTAGAAATAAGCATTTATTAGCATTTTTAGTGACTCCACCAAACATTCGCGATTTTCACACAAACGCACTGGGGTCTGGACCCTAACCCCGCAAATGCATGAGGTATTACTGTATATGCCTGTAGTAGGTTATGTGAAGAGCATGGAATGTGCTCAAGCTTATAAGCCAGCTCTGATTAATTTGGAGAAAAATGGAGGAAGTAATGTAGTCCATATGCTGACATATGGTTTAAAGCTTGAATATACTGTATCATTTTGAAATTTTGTCCCCTCTGATTGCAAAACAGCTAAAGCAAGATGTAATATGGCTTATGCTATGCCCTAATTCACTGCGCGGATTATTCTCCGTGGCCGTGAGTGCCAAGTCAAAACACATTCCGAGAGTTCAGCGCCGCATCCCAAACTGCATAATGTGCACTAAATAGTATGCTGAAATAATAATTAGTACGATGGAGTCCTGACAAATGTAGTATTACTGTATGCTACTCCGCGGATATAATTAAATGCTGCAATTTGCTCACTATTAAAGAAACATTATGAGCGAGAGGGAAGAATGAGAGAAACTTTATTGTGCACATAAAAATTGACTGTCACAGTTACTGAGTACGCCGACAGATGCGAGCTAGCTTTATTATTCTAAATCTATGTAGTTGGGTCTCTAAATCCTATGATGCAACTCTTTTGTTGTACTGTATACACTCAAAGCTTGAAGATGAAAGCTTCTCCACGTTTGTTCGGTCCTGCTCTATAGGAATGGAAAACCACCCTTCAAACCCTCTATGTCCTCATGTTCTGGTTTTCTGGCTTCTCTCTTGTGACAACTGTCACATAAGCCATCACATCATTGCCGTCCTGTTTTTCACACACAAAGAGATTTGTACACACAGTAGTCTCTGTCTCTCACGGCTTTGTAGCAGTGCGACGAGTCTGCGATGACCGAGTGAATGTATGCAGTAAGTTGACTGTTGAGATAAGTGAGCTCACATCCTAATGACGCTGTGTCAGCAGGGTGGTGGCTGGGGAAAACCTTTCCTGTTTTATAATGGGCATTTACTGTTATATGAAGTTCTGAAAGCTACAGACCATATTACAGTATATAAAATATTTATTGAATTTGCAATAAATGTGATATATAATTACAAATGCTATCTATCTTCACACCAGCTGTCATTCACAGCCTTTACACCGACATATATATATTTTTTATTTATAT